>PVLA01008217.1:0-92048 GCA_004027455.1 Hydrochoerus hydrochaeris
GGCCATCCATTTGCCACAGGGTCTAATCTCTTTCACAAATAGGCCACAGGTCGCTTCCATGGGCCGAAGGCCTGAGTTAACATCCCTTGAGCTATTCCTCATTTTTCTTTGATATCACTTGGGGCCCTTGAGGCTCGAAGGTTATTCCAGCTCTTAGTTTAGTTAGAAGATCTCTCCCCATAAGGGGAGCTGGGCACTCTGGTATTACTAAGAAGGAATGTAGGACTTTACTTTTACCTAGATCCACAGTCCTTTTAGTGGTCCATGCTCTGTATTTGCTCCCATTAGCCCCTTGAACCAAGGACCTCTTGGATGAGAGAGGTCCCAATGGGGCTTGGAGAGCAGAAAAGACAGCTCCTGTATCTACTTTAAAGTCGATTGGGGTCCCCTCCACGTTAAAAGTTACCCTGAGCTTGGGGAGGGGATCTGAGCCCCGTGCCCTCTAGTCTTTTCCTTCCAAGGCCAGCACATTAGGTTGACATTGTTGAGTCTCTAAGGCCTGTTCCTTTTGCTTTTTCTTTTGTTTTTTTTTTCTTTTAAGCTTGAGGCAATCTTTGATGAGGTGTCCCAACTCCTTACAATATGAACATTGGTTGGGGTCAAGAGGAGGGCAGCGTGGCTTATCCTCATCTATGTTTTCCTGAACTCCTTTTACTACTGTGGCCAAGATTTTTGTCAATTCTGTATTTATCTTTCTATCTTTGGTTAGTTCTTTTTCCTCTCTCTCGGAATATACTTTATCAGCTTTTTTTACCAAATCTCTTAAAGTCAAGTCTTGTAACCCGTCTAGTTGTTGGAGCTTACGCCTAATGTCTGAAGCTGACTGATCTATAAAGGCTGTGGCAACAGATGCCCGTTGTCCCTCATCTTGAGGGTCAAAGGGAGTGTACCTATGGTAAGCTTCCATTAGTCTCTCTGAGAATATTGAGGGCAATTCAGTAGGTCCTTGAAGGATCTCCCTTACCTTAGCCAAATTTGTAGGCTGCCTAGCAGCCGCTCAGAGACCCACCATTAGAGTCTGGCAATAGATGGACAGATGCTCCCTACCTTCTGGAGTATTGGGGTTCCAATCAGGGTGGCACAATGGGAAGAAGTCATCAATGATATTTGGGAGCTGGGTAGATCTCCCATCCTGTCCAGGCATAAGTTTTCTGGCCTCTATGAGGATTTGATCCTTTTCTTCAGTGGTAGACAAGGTCCCCAGCAACTGTTGCCAGTTGTCCCAGGTAGGCTGGTGAGAGAACATGAGAGACTCCACCAACCTGGTTAACATACTGGTGTGTAGTGTCTTCTGTCTCTCACTCGCCGACTCTCTGACCACCTTTGGGACCTTTGAGCCCTGCCGCAGCTGGACTCCCGCAACCTATATTTGCATATCAATAGCAAGCTGACTGCCTGTGGCAGCAAGGACAATCTCTCTAATAATGGCTAAACTGCCAGAGGCCTGATCTGTGCACAATTCAAAAATGTTTTTTTTTTCACAACAAATAATTTGCTGGCCTTAAACATACTTTAGCTATTTTTGTCTAATCATTTGAGGCCACAATCTGTCATCTTAGATGTTTTACAAACCCAAAATCAAATGAATCTGGGGGAGAATTGAGGAAAGCACTCCCACTGTTTGGTGGGCCCTAGGCAGGTTTGTTATGGGCTCTTTTTTTTTTTTTTTTTTGGAACAGGTAGTTCTTTTACATCAGTTTTTCCTAACCTGAGCCCATCTCATTCTAGGGCTTTACTCTCTAAAAGTCCCTAGAAAAGAGATAGTCCTCGGCAACCTGTTCAGTATCCCTTTTATCCCTCTCTGAGACAGAGTCTTTTATTTTCTCAATAAATACATCTTATTTTTAACCTCCATTGTTCCTAAAATCCATCCTAAGATTTTATAGAACATGAAATCATACCCGACATAGTAGGTTGGCACTTTAATTTTCTTACATCCCCCACAGATGTAAGCAAAAGAACTTTTAGTAACCTCCCTCCACAATGAAATCCGGCCTCGCATCCCCCCCAGGAGGGCCCCGTGGAGTTAGCTCAGAGGTTCTCTGGGCGGGTTGCGGAGTTGGGATGGGCTGGGCATGCGCGGGTCAAGGCGAGTCGCCAGTGTTCGCAGAGTTGGGATGGGCATGTGCGCGCCGGTCGCTGCTGGTCACCGGTGTTTGCGGAGTTGGGATGGGGTCCTCCCCGCCCCCTCTCCATCTTGGCCCCGTGCCGCCCTGCCCCTGCCCCCGAAGGGACTGGAGTAGGAGGGGGGGTGAGAGGGAGGAGGTGCCCCAGAGTCCAATAGGATTAAGTCGGACTGTGGACTGCGACTCGGTTGGGGATGGAGCAGGTTGAGCTTTTACGGGTAAGAGAGTGACGGGCTACAGTAAAGCCGGAGTTAAAAAGGGGCTTACCCATTTTGGGGGATCTTCACATAAGCCTTGCCACACCACAATGTAAGGTTGTTGGTCAGGATGTCCCTGTCCCCCAGGATGGAAGATTACAGTCCTAACCGCTTGGATAAGGAGTTGGAAAGTCCCCTTTGGTGGCCATCCCACCTGAAATGTAGGTCACTCTGACGAGCAGAACGTGTGCCATTTACCTTTTTTGACAAGTAAAGAAAGATTATGAGCCCTCTCTCATATTTCCAACCAATGATCTAGAGTGAGAGAGAGAGGGGTAGATGTTGTCTGTCCCATGGTGGGTGCTGTGGAGCAAAATAAGGTTAGTGGCACCAAACAAAGACGAACGAACACTAAGACCAAGACAACAAACAAATGCCAGCTTAATGACTAACTGAACGGTGACTCCACCGCAAGATAAAAACTTCCTCAGAGGAGGAGACAGAATCTAAGGAATGACTAATGGTGACCCCACTACGAAGTAGGCTCAAAAGAGCCTACGATCCCCAGGGTGTCCCCCAGGGGAGTGACTTGTGACTCAGAAGCCCAGAGGCGAGCCACTTGGACCAAGAGCTCACGTGTCTTGGTGCCAGTCACAACAAAACTAGGCGATTGCAAAGGGAAAGTAAGACAGAGAGGGACAGAGAAGAGAGGTAGAAATGGCCATACTCACCCCGAGAGGTGGCTGTTGAAGTCTCCCGACGCCAGGGGTCGCCCCTATCTCGGTGGGACCTCCAATGTGCCACCGCGTGTAGGAAGAAGCCAACAGATGTCCTCTCATGCAATATTCAAGGGGTTTTATTTGTTGTCCAAGCATGCATGGGGCCCACTGAACACGCAGGAACAGAGAGCCACGAGGCATGCCGGAGCATGGCTTTTAAAACTACAGGACAAAGGAAGGCAGGGCTTTGGCAAGCGTGGTTACAGAAACAGAAGGCATTGGTTAGTTTAAATGGCTTTCTACATTCATTGGAGGTTGTGACTATAGGGTGGTCTAGAGTCGGGCGGTGGAGGGTGTTTCCTAATATGGGCAGTAGATGCCCAGGGAAGGTACATTTTATAAATTCCTTAAACACCGGATGGGGTTGTTTCTACCTTGCAACCCAGGTTTTCTAGTCAGCTTTATCCTTGTCTGAACTTAACCTAGGCAGCTTTAACTATAATGGCTCAATTCCCAGAATATTGGGAGGAGATGAGTGGCATGGAGCAGTGCAGACCATGCACTGTTAATAAGAGAAAATTTCTCTTACAGAAGTATTTAACTTTCTTTATGATTTTTACAGGGGCTCACAGCTAAGTTTGCCTTGTGTCTCAGAGGAAACTTTAGACTTGGATTTTTCAGCAATAATAAAACTGTAAAAATTATGACAAATCTTAGAGGTCAACCAAATGCATTTTGTACAGTGAGGTGAATATAAGTCTTCTTTTGGAGGCCAGAGGGAAAATGTTATGGTTCAGATCTAAAATGTTTCCCAAATTTTCATGGTAAGCAATTAAATCATATGGGCACTATATTTATCAGTGGATATATTCATTGATTAGTTCTGAGGCTGAATATGCTGTTAGAAGCTGTGATCTAGTGGAAGATGGGTCACTGAGGTTGTAACTGTTGTAATCTAACACTTAGCCCTGTCATTCTGTACTGTGTGTGCCACGCCCTTTGACCTTTAAAAAAGGAGAAAACAAGATGTCCCATTTCCTCAGGAATGCACAGGTGTGGGCCCCCCACATCTTTGGGGTTTTTTCCCTTTATAAACCACCCCTAAATCTTAGCCTGGTCTCACAGCAGTGTAAATTCCACCTTCACTCTGTGTCGCTGGAGACCAGCCTAAATAAGTAAGTGCTCTCTTCTTTTCCCTCCAAGATGTCTTGGCCTTTTTATTCTTTTTGGCTTTTTACAATTTTCATTTTATTTTTGGGTGAAGCCCTTTGGGGTACAACATTTGGGGGCTCATCTGGGATTAATCCCAAGGACCCCCAAAATGGCCCCCCTTTTTCTTTTCTCAAGTCATTTCATTGGGTCAGTACTCTGTAAGTATCTTTTTTATGTATGCTTTTCCTTGGTTCATTTGTATTTTGGCATGCATTTGCATTTGTTAGAGGAGCCTAAGTGCTCTTTCTGCACCAGAGCGGGATGCCCTCTGGGTTTGGGGGCATTTTGCCCATTGGTACAGTCGGGTATTGGAATTTACCCATTCATAATTTGTACAGTCAGGTATTGGAATTTACCTGTTTGTAGTTTGGGAACCAGGAACTTCTTTTCACTCGACTCCATTCCAGATCTAATATTTCTTTCTAGGATGTTCGAGAGGGGATGGAAGAGGGTGTAAGTGCATTGTTGGTGTTTTTTGTGTCTTTTGTGTTGTTTTATTCTGTGTATACTTAACTGACCATTTTCTTACTAGTCACCATGGGACAAGGATCTTCATCTGTGCCTTTAACTCCTCTAACTGTAGTTCTTAATCATTTTAAGGGATTTAAGCAAAGAGCCCAGGGATACAGAGAACCTGTTCATCCCAGGAGACTTCACATGCTCACTTCCTTGGAGTGGCCTCATGGAGTCCCTGAATGGCCATCTGTTGATAGGTTCGACATGGCTATTGCAGAGGCAGTCCAGAGATATGTCTTCAGCCCTCTGACTCATCCTGACCAAATTGTCTATGTACAGATTTGGATTGATTTTATTTTTGATTTTTCTCCCTGGTTAAGAAAGTTTCTTAAGGTTTCCAGGCAGCAGCCCAGTAACCCTCTGTTGCTGGCACTGCTAAGAGAAAAACTGAAACCTAAACCACCTGCCCTACCGGTCCTACTGGAGGGAGATGTGGAAGAGCTGCTACTGCCCCCTTACCGCCTGCCAGCTCCACCCATGGCACCACCAGCACCGCTGAAAGAAGAAGAACCTCCTCATCGTCCGCTGAGCCCTATCCAGACCAGGAGCCAACCATGCCCAAAGTCACCAGACTCCTCCTCCACAGCCCCCACTCCCACACTTTGCCCCTTGTGGGGGATGCCCAACTCTATAAATCCTGAAGCCCCCATTTTTGTTTATGTTCCTTTCTCTACTTCCGATCTATATAATTCGAAAGGGCAAAACCCACCCTTCTCCAAAGACCCCCAAGGTATCATTACTTTGCTAGAATCCATTTTCTCTACCCATCGTCCCACTTGGGATGATTGTCAGCAGATACTGTGGGTGTTATTCACTGCCGAGGAGAGAGGGTGCATTCGGGCATTGGGACAAAGGGCAGTGCTGGATCCAGATGGAAATTCATCCTCAGACCCAGATCACCTGAACCAGAATTCCCCTTTATCTCGAACTGACTGGAACCCCAACACCACGGAAGGTAGGGAGGCTCTAGCCCAGTATCACCAGTTGTTCCTTAGAGCCCTCAGAGGTGCCACCAAGAGACCCACAAACTTGTCCGAGGTTTCAGAGGTAAGACAATTGGCTAATGAATCTCCATCAGGTAATCTAGAGCAGTTATTGGAGGCCTATCATATTTATACACCCATAGACCTGGTCTCGCCTGAGAATGCAAGGACCATTAATATTGCCTTTGCTACTCAATCAGCCCCAAGATGTTAAAAAAAAGTTGCAAAAGCTTGAGAGATTTGAAGGGATGTTCCTTAGTCAGCTCGTAGAAATTGCTCATAAAGTACTTGCCAATAGGGAGAGCTGGCAGGAGATCAATGGTAAAAAGGTAACCAAGGTGCTGTAAATCTTAAGTACAAGAGTTATGCCTCCAGATATCAAAGACAAAGATGACAAAAGAGGCAAAGAGCACCCTCTACTAGATAGGGATCAATGTGCTTATTGCAGAGAAATGGGACATTGGTGTAGAAATTGCCCAAGACTAAAAGCAAAAAGAGAGAAAGATGCAAAGATTCTATTATCCTAAGATTGAGGGGGTTGAGGCTCTGCTGCCCCCCTTGAGCCCAGTCTAACCTTACAAGTGGGGGGTCAACCGGTTGATTTTCTGGTAGACTTGGGAGTGGCTCATTCTGTTTTGACACAGCCATTAGGGACTCTGACAAAAAAGAAACTGAAAGTATTAGGAGCCACTGGTACTGAAAAGGTCTATCTGAAACTGCAAGCCTGGCTTGCCAGATCTGGGCAGAAGACTATCTCTCATGAGTTTCTCTGGGTGCCAGAGTGTCCGGATCCCCTTTTAGTGAGGGACTTTTTACACAAACTAAAGGTCCAATTCAGTTTTGAAGCAGTGGCTCCAACTGTGAGGCTAGGCTCTGAAGCACCTGATGAAATCCATAGCACAAAGGTGTGTACTCTCTATCCTGAGGGGGAAGGACACCTCTTGCTAGAAGAACCTAAGGTATTAGGTGATGATACACCCCTGCAGCGCTGGAAACAGGAGATCGCTAATGTCTGGGCGGAAGATAATCCCCCAGGCCTAGCGATACACCAGATCCCCTTGGTCATAGAGCTCCTCCCACAGGCAACCCCAATCCGGCTCAAGCAATATCCTATAAGTCTGCAGGCATACCAAGGCATTGCTAAGAATATAGCAAGGATAAAAGAATATAATATATTAAAACCCTGTGTCTCTTCCTGTAACACTCCATTACTACCTGTCCAAAAGCCTGGAACCCAAGATTACCAACCAGTGCAGGATCTCCGAGAGGTAAACAAGTGAGTCGTGACTCTCCACCCTACTATGCCCAACCCCTATACATTGCTAAGCCTGCTAAGCCCAGATTGAACTTGGTACTCAGTACTGGACCTGAAGGACACTTTCTTCACCCTGCCCATCACTCTGGTAAGCCAACCCATTTTTGCCTTTGAATGGAATGATCCTGTGTCAGGAGTGTCTGAACAACTAACTTTAAATGGGTTGGCTTACCAGAGCGATGGGCAGGGATTTAAAAATGGGCCCACCCTATTCGATGAGACCCTTGCTAGAGATCTCATGAACTACAGAGAGGAGTACCCCAATGTAATGTTGCAGTATGTTGATGACCTCCTGATAGCCACTGATTCTCATGAGAACTGTATAAGTGCCACTGAGGCCCTTTTGTGGACTCTAAGCTAGAATATAAAGTCTCTGCTAAAAAGGCCCAGCTCTGTCAGCAATGTGTGACCTATCTGGGGTACCAAATTCATGAAGGAAAAAGGACTCTGTCCTCTCAAAGAATACAGGCTATCTTACAGATAGCTGTTCCCAAGACAAAAAAAAAGGTGCAAAAATTTTGGGGAGCTGTAGGGTATTTCAGGCTTTGGATCATTAATTTTACAGAGGTGGCACAACCTCTCTATGATACTTTAAAGGGGATTACACAAGACCCCCTAAAATGGATTGAGACTCAAGATCAGGCCTTCAATCAGCTCAAGCAGGCCCTCACTGAAGCACCTGCATTGGCTTTGTCTGACTTACACAAGCTCTTCTCTCTCTATGTTGATGAAAAAAGGTACATAGCTAAAGGAGTATTAACTCAAAACTTTGGACCTTGGCAACATCCAGTGGCCTATCTCTCCAAGAGACTTGATAATGTGGCTGCTGGGTGGCCTCCTTGTCTGCAAATAGTAGCTGCAGTGGCCTTATTGGTAAAGGAGGCTCAAAAGTTGACTTTTGGACAGAAGCTTACTGTTGTTTCCTCACACTCACTGGAAACTCTAATCAAGGCCCCACTGAGCCAATGGCTTCCAATGCCAAGATTATGCATTATCAGGCCCTACGTCTAGACCTTTCCTCCATTGGTTACAAGACAACCATAACTTTGAATCCTGCCGCGTTGCTCCCTGATGGTGATCCTTCCGCACCTCTCCACAACTGTTTTAAGGTAATTGTTCACCTCCAAAGTCTCCGACCAGGTTTGACTCATGAGACCTTGACTGAGGCCCCCTCATACTTCTCTGACAGGAGTAACTATATCCATCAAGGTAAGAGAGTCACGGGTGCAGCGGTTACTACTGAATCCCAAGTTTTGTGGGAGCAAGCCCTGGAGCCAGGTACATCTGCTCAAAGGCTGAGCTTATTGCTTTCACCGAGGCTCTCAAACTGGCAGAAGGAAAGCGGGTCAGTATCTATACTGACAGCAGATATGCATTTGCAACGGCCCATGTCCATGGGACCATTTATCAAGAATGGGGCCTATTGACCTCTGGGGGACAAAAGATCAAAATGCCCCCCAGATACTTGATCTACTGGCCACCATCTGGATGCCAGAGAAGGTTGCAATTATACATTGTAGGGCCCATGAAGCGGGAGATGATCCTGTTATAAGGGGAAACAACTTGGCAGATGCCACAGCCCTAAAGGCAGCTACAAAATCAGTGGGGACCAAGACACAGCCCCATTATTGTTGATCCCCCCCACTTTGTCAGAACCTGTGTATACTCAAAAGGACCTCCATCTAGCAACCCAGCTCCAAGCCAAGCCTAATATCCCTGGAGGCTGGTATCAGCTTCCTGACAAGAGAGTCCTATTGCCAGAGGCACTCAGGAGGGAACTTATTCAGCAGGCTCATAGGTCAACTCATTTGGGAGGATCAAAACTGGCTGATCTCTTCCAGGAATGATATTTTATTCCTCAATTGTCAAGGCTTACTCAAGCTGCAAGCCTTAGATGCCCACAATGCCAACTGGTAAATCCGAAATGACAACTGCCAATTGAGGCAAAGCGTTTTTGAGGAACCATGCCAGGAGAACATTGGGAAATAGACTTTACTGAAATGGGAAAGCTGAGGCTACAAGGACATAAATATTTGTTGGTAATGGTAGTCACTTTCACTGGCTGGGTAGAAGCATACCCTACCAAGTCAGAGTCAGTCCTCATAGTAGTAAAAAAACTCTTATATGAGATTATACCCTGATTCGGCTTGCCTTTATCTATGGGGTCCGATAATGGCCCAGCTTTCATAGCCCAAGTGACCCAAAAATTAACTCAGGCTTTACAGATTGATTGGAAACTTCATTGTGCATACTGGCCTCAAAGTTCAGGACAAACAGAAAAAATGAACCAGACTATAAAAACAGTAATAACCAAAATGGCCTTGGAAACTGGCGAAAATTGGGTGAGTCTCCTTCCTTTTGCCCTTTTGCACATGCTTTGTACTCCTTATATTGCTGGAATTTCCCCTTTTGAAGCCCTTTATGGGAGACCTCTACCTCTCATCCCCAAAATCTCTGAAGAGAAATTAACTGACCTCTCTAATCAGGACCTTATTAAGTCCCTACAGGCTCTCCAGCCCATTCTGACTGCAGTACACCATTTGTTCAAACAGCACCATTCCATATTTGAGACCACGCCAGGGAACAGCCGCCCTGCCACTGAGCCAGGAGCGTTAGTCCTCATCAGGCAATACCACCGAGAATCCCTCGAGCCTCATTGGGAAGGACCCTATACCGTAGTCCTCAGTACACCAACTGCTGTCAAAGTCGCTGGAAAGACCACCTGGATCCATCACTCGCACATGAAGCCTGTGCCAACATCTGACGAAGACCACATTCTAGATAAGTGGACTGTGCAGCCCTCTAATGATCTTTTAAAGCTTAAGATAACCAAATGTTCCTAATATTGTTGCTTGTTTGTAGCATTCCACTGGGAGCCCCACGAGCTCCCACTCACAATCCTGCTCATGGAACCTGGTTAATAACTGCCTATAATACTGGTGAGATGTTGACAACTAATGCAACTGTCCATGGTGTTGTAACCTTAGACTTCTGTATTTTACTAAATAGGGCTCTCTCCGATGACTCACAACTACTTAAATGGGCGCTTACTTAGAGTTCCCATCCTGAGCCTGATTATTATTGTGGCAACCTAGATAATCAGAAAAGGTTACAGTCCATACCATGGTATCTTTGCCCTAAGACTCAACACCAGCATGGGGTTCCTGATGTTCCTAATTTACAATACTGTTCATCCTCCCCCAAAAAGGAGTTTTTCTGCTACTCTTGGAAATGTGTCACTATATCAAACTAGAATGGGGGAAATGCGGATGAGCACCTCTGTCTAACTCGGACCACCCCTTCTAATTGTACCCTTAACCAGTGCAATTTAATGACTCTTAGACCAAAGTTTCCCACCAGTAACATCTGGAAACAAGGGCTGCATTATGGAATTAAGTTGTGGACCTATGGGTACAACCCTGGCAATGCTTTTATCATACAGTTTATACCTGGCCCTTCTCGACAGCCCCTATTTGACCCATAGGGCCTTTAGCACTTCATCCTCCTCCTCTGGTTCCCAGGACTCTGACCCTGAATCCCTCAACTGCCCCATCTGCTCCACAACCCCAGCTAGATGTGACTGGCCACGAAAACCAAATGACAGATTTCTCTGCCATTATCCCACAGCCAGTCACACCGCCACCTTCAGACCCTTTTTCACCCTTGGACATGGCCTTTCAGTTCCTTAACTATAGTACTCCTGACCTAACTACTGATTGTTGGTTATGCCTCCCTGCTTGACCTCCTTTTTATACTGGCACCCCTATAGTAGTCACTGATTCAGAGCTGTCTAATTCTTCCTCAGATGACCCCACTTGTTGGTGGGGCACTAGATCTTTGCTCACTCTAGATAATGTCCAAGGGAAGCCAGGAACTTGTGTTTATTCAGCCTCCTATTCTTTGCATATTTCCCCTTATGCTTCCCTCTGCAGCAGAACTGTCTCCCTTCAGATTCATAACTACACTTATCCTGCTAATCAGCACCTAATTGCACCCGATGGGACTTGGTTTGCTTGCACATCTGGTATAACTCCATGTTCTATGCACCACATATTCACACAGCATCCTGAACTATGTATTTTAGTTCACATTTTGCCCCAGGTCTATTTGTATTTGAGAGACAATGGAAGAAGTCACATTCTCCCTAGGGAAGGCTTGGAAGGCCAACTTCATTTAAAAAGAAACCCTGTGCTCATCCCTGTGTTGCTGGGGATCGGGATGGTCGGGTCATTGGGATTGGGAATATCTAGTTTAGTGTTGGGAGACCAAAACTATAGACACCTCACTAACCTCACTAATCATGACCTAGCAAGCCTAGGTGCCTCGGTGTCAAAATTGGAAGACTCTTTAAGCTCCCTAGGCCCTAGCTGAGATGGTGTTACAAAACTGACGAGGATTAGATCTTCTTTTTCTAAAAGAAGGAGGCCTCTATCTAGCCCTGGGGGAAACCTGTTGCTTATATAAAAAACACTCTGGAGTCATAAGACAAAATATGGCTGCCCTCAAGAAATGCCTACAGGAAAGGGAACAAGCTCAACTTGCAGAACAAAATTGGTTTGAATGTTGGTTCTCATTCTCCCCTTGGTTGTCCACCCTCATATCAGCAGCCATAGGACCCCTAATAGTGCTTTTAGTCAGTGTAACTATCAGTCCCTGTATCATAAATAAACTGGTATCTTATGTAAAAGGATGAATATAGGCTGTCAAGCTGATGATCTTAGCTACCTAGGTTATGAGCTAGTACCTGTAGATTCAAGTATGAGCCAATGATTTGGCTCACTGACAAAAATCAGTGGGGAATGTTGTAATCTAACTCTTAGCGCTGCCATTCTGTATGTGTCATGCCCTTTGACCTTTAAAAAAAGGAGAAAACAGGATGTCCCATTTCCTCAGGAATGCACAGGTGTGGGTCCCCCACATCTTTGTGGTTTTTTTCCCTTTATAAACCACCCCTAAATCTTAGCCTGGTTGCACAGCAGTATAAATTCCACCCTCACTCTGTGTTGCTGGAGACCAGCTTAAATAAATAAGTGCTCTTTTGTTTTCCCTCCAAGACATCTTGGCCTTTTTATTCTTTTTGCCTTTTTACAATTTTCATTTTATTTTTGGGTGCAGCCTTTTGGGGTACAACAGTAACCTAGGAAGTTATACACTTATCTCTGGCTCATCCACTTTCTCTTTGCTTCCTGGCCACCATAAGTTGAGTACCTTTTTCTCTACCATGCCCTTCTGCCCTTTTGTTCCTGATTTAAAGCCCACTGAACTGATGAACTTATTCTTGATTTAAAGGCTGCATGGACGAAGCCATGAGCTGAGACAAACTTCTTCTTCTTTAATGTAGGTATGGAGTATTTTACCACAGTGACTAAGACATTCCCTATCTAGTATTATCACCCCTTAAATCAATCCCCTTGGAATAGGTTCCCATTTACCATGGTTTGAATGTTTGTCCTCAAAAATTCCTGCTGTAATGTAATATAATTTCTATTGTAACAGAATTAAGAGACGAGAACTTCATTTTTTTGTGTGACACCATCTTTGTAATAGCTCAGGCCACTTTTAAACTTACTGTGTAGCATAGGCTGACCTAGAATTCATGGTGATCCTGCTGAATGGCAGGATTATAGGCATGTGCTACCACACCTGACTAAGATGGGAATTTAAAAGAGGTGATTATGGCATGAAGGCACTGCTCATACATTGTCATGGGAGTGGGTTTATTCATAAAAGAATGAGTTTAGTCATCTCTTATTTTTCACTCATCTTCTTGCTAAGTCCTAAATCCTTATTTATCACTACAGAAGTTGATCTTCTTGCTTCCATATGAGGATACAACAAAAAAAAAAGCCTTTGTCTGATGCCAGCCTCTACCTTCAAAATGGAAAGAAAAAATCTCTGTTTATTATGAGTTGTCTGGTCTCAAGTATTCTGTTATAACAGCACAGAACAGAGTAAGACAATGAGTAATCCTAAATTACTGAGCTAAGGCCCTATTAAGGACTTTAAAGTGCTTGAGATTTTACCTCACACACTAATTATCCAGTTAGCCTGCCATAGAAACCTGGAAGTGATAGAAGATATGAAATTTCTGTGTCAGAAATGAAAGGCTATTTTTTTACTCTCACCAATAGCAGCAGCAAGAATATCAGCATTTCTGCACAGTTGCCTAAGACTCAATTCCCACAGAGTGACAAAAGGTCCAGTTGATACCCACACAGTTAGTGGACTCTGTTACAGAAAAGGCACCATGAATTCAGAGAACAAAAGAATTTTTATAGTGTGCTATAAGCACCCCTTTGTCCTAGAGAAGCTATTACTCTGTTACAGTAGACCACAAACTCATTCTTCAATATGAAATCAGACACTATTTCCATCTTTCAAGACAGTTTGCTACATGAACATCTTTGAAAGGATAGAACATTTAGAACAAATAGCAGTTGGTGCCTGGTTACAAGATGTGCAGAAATGCAAGAAATTTGGCAAGTTTCCTTTCAACAGCCCCCATTCACATGTGATCTTTGGTGTGAACCCTTACTACCTCCATAACTAGAGATGGGTCCTCCTTTTCCTGTGAACAAGTTCTATTTTTGCTAATTCCTTAAGGTTTCATTCCTTGTCTTGTACTTGCTGTGTGTTACTTTGCTCCTGAGAGGTAGCGGTTTATCCTGTTTATCTCAGCACCAATTTAATGACTTAGCAAGATCCTGTCTCAAAATGTAAAATAAAACATGTTGGCAATGTAGCTCAGTATGAAGGCCCTGAGTTCAAATCCAGTACTACAAAAACAAACAAACAACCAAAATTCTTTTACCCTAAACATCACAAAAAAAGAGGTTTGACCCATTAACAACTACTTATTGGGAGAACGGTAGTCTCAGGCCAGCATACTAAAATTCCCCTAAATTTGAGGGAAGTACATCAGAAAAGAAGCATTGAATCAATAGTAGAGAGTGGTAATCTACCTCTGAATGGGAAGATTTACAAAAGAAAAGGCCAAGCTGATCAAGAAAGAAAGAGCATCAGTAAGAAGTTAAAAATATGCACATGTTCCAATTCCCCAAGATGAATATAATTATTATGTATTGTGAATATATACTAATAAAGCATCACTTCTCCACAATTAAGGCAACCACATTTTCATTCAAATCATAGCACAGCAATTGTGACAAGATTCTGTTAGGTCTTGGAGAGTTTGAGCAGAAGCCATGAGAAAATTAGAACAATTCAGAAGAGACTTCCAAATGAATTGAAAAGATTAACTGAGATGATGATTGAGAGGAAGGGGCAATATAAGAGCCCTAAATCCTTATTTATCACTACTGAAGTTGATCTGTAAGATCTAAAATTGATAAGCATGATCATGTTGGAACTTGGGGCTCTGGGAGAACAGGAAGCCAGCTCATCACCCTAGTAAGTGGCTGGGGGCCTCACAAGCCGCCACCACTCCAGAGTGAGAACTATCAATGTTTCCTGAGCTCTGCATCATGTTGGAACTTGGGACACTTGGAGAACAGGCAGCCAGCTCACCACCCTAGTAAGTGGCTGGGGGCCTGCTGGTGCACAGGCTAAGAATCAGACATCGACCCATTCTTCCCCCCTGCCCCCATTAGCAAGTAGGAGCCAGAGGTCTGAGTATCTCTTAGGAGGATGAACATGTGCAGTGTGGCAAGTAAGGGGGATTTCCTTCTACCATCTCTTTGAAGGCAAATATTTTTATCACTGTTTTGCTCAGTTCTGATTAATGGTACTGCTCTATTCAATATTCTGTTTTTATAAGTTCAATATTTCCTTCCATTTTGCTCTACCTCACTGAAAGAACAGATAATATGAACAGAACGGGATGTACTATTGTGCCTATTGTTGTTGTCCTGGTGACTTACTGTGAAGTTCCATGCCAGTTTCACTGCACTGCCACGCATGGGTTTGTTCTGTCTTGTTCTGCTGTACTTTGCTACTTTAAAAAAAAAAAGTAGATAATAAAGTAACAAAATACCTCCCCAAAACTCCCAACTCCACCAAAGCTGATCCATGGGGCATGGATGAGGATAAACTCAAAAACAAAGCAACAGAATAATATAAGGTGATTGAAAAGTAAATAACAACAAAACAGGTCAGTAAGGTACTGAGCAAGCTGAAACAGTATATAACTAAACAGATAATGGACTTAAAAAGCAAAAGGAGGAAAAGAAAATGTTCTACAGGATATAACTGCATTTATGTTTAAGTGTGTAGGATTGATAACCATGTTGCTAAGTTTTTATTGGATATTTAAACAGATCTGTTTGCAGCCTCACTGTTTGAATGTCCACTTTGTGTGCTTTAATTTTGTAACTTGAATAACTATGTCTAAGAAGACAATATGTAATTTATCAACAGGGATTTCTTACTGTTCATTTTTTTCTGAAATTCTGTATTGTTTCTACCCTTTTTTGTTTTGCTTTTTTCTCTTTAAATAAAATTTTTAAAAACTAAATAAAATTGATAAGCAATAAATAGTATTATGAAATTATTAATAGCTGACCTATGCTAAGAATTCATATCTCCTTGACTTTGCTCCATAAGTCAAATCAGATAGGTATTATTATTCTTATGTCCTTAAATATGTTACTTGGACCAATGGAGATACCTACTAAGAATTAGATAAAACTAGGAAACTATAATCTTGGTACTCAGGAGGTTGAGACAGGAGCATTACAAGTTCTAGACTAGTATTTCGGACAGCTCAGTGATACCTTACCTCAAATGAAATAAAAAGTGCTGGAGAGAGCTCAGTGATAGAGCATGTGCCTGGCAGGAGACCCTGGATTCAATCCCAAGCACCACTTAAAAAAGAAATCATGATTCCTGTTGCTTTATAATTATTACATTGATGTCTAATTTAGAAAATGAAAGAAAAATGTGCTCTATCTTTGCTGGAGCAATTATATGAATAAACAATATTAGGGCTAGTCTCTGTGCTCAAATGTTTCAGAATATTGAATAATTATAAAGGTTTTATAGCAAATGAATTATTAGTTAGGGCTTTCCTTTAATAAGAAATTTGAAACTGGATAAGTCTTTTCATTTTTAGTTTGGTAGGGACACAGAGTACAAAGTATATAATTTATTATACATAATAATTTCATGGACAGCTGGGAAACAAAACTATCTACAAGGGACTGTATTTTTATTCACCTAGGCATACAATTTACTGGAGAATCAGTTATTTTGTAATTGTATGTGTTTGAAGGAATTTAGTTTCATCAAAAGAGATGAAACAATAGCATATGCCTTGCTCTGCAACTCTTTAAAATACAACAGACAATAAGATTGTGGATTGCAGGCTTAACAATTCTCTTTTTTTTTTAATGCCCCACAACCATCTGTCCAATATTTTCTGGAGCAGGCCTGTTTTCAATATTCTTTTCAGTCATTTCTACAACCTTTCACAATTCTCTAATACTCAGATATTTTGGATACTTGGGCAAGTAGGAAGTGAATTAATCAAGTTAATATTTATTCAGATAAAAACATATACTTACACAAAAAGAAGACAGAAAATCATTAAGTGAAACAGAATTACAGGGTTTGGAAATACTTTAGTTGTTTAAAATTGCTCATGTGTGCCTTCTCTCTCTCTCTCTCTCTCTCTCTCTCTCTCTCTCTCTCTCTCTCTCTCTCTCTCCAAGAATCAAACTCAAGACCTTGTGTTTGCCAGGCAGGCAGTGTGACACCCTGCTGTACCCTAGACCCTATGCATTGTATCTTTACAGACCAGTAGGCTAAAGAAGAAGTACTGATTCCATCCAGCTCCTGATCTCAGTCTATTTTCTCAAATCAACATGGTTGTGCCCCTGTGAGTTGCTGTTTCCACCTATCTGCTCAGCAATTACATTTCCTTCCTCACAGTAGTCTCCAGTGACTGGACAGGCTTTTCCTGTTTCCTCTGGATGATGGTTTCTTTGCAGCACTTCCTGATTCCTCTTACTTTTCCTTTTCATCTGTTCCTATTTGGCCTCCCCTTTGCACTATACACATTCCAAAAATGATCCCAACTATAATCCCTTACATTTAAGTCTGATGACTGGAAAATTCTGGTGCTCAACATTAATATCCTCTGTTTTGTTGCCGTTACAGACAAAATGATAGGAATTTGAGAAGAGCATGGTAGGTGGGTTGTGAGGAAAGAGTGACTATTTAAACATTCTGCAGTGGCTCATCTATGCAACTATATATGGGAAACAAATTATGCAATTCTACTTGAAAAGTCACAAAACACTGAAAAGAGATTTTAAAAGTCACAAAAATGAGATAGCAGAATTATTTAGCCAAAGGGGAATGGGAGCCATGAGACAGCAGGGCTCTAGGGCACTCTGATCTAGCATGGCAGGTTTCTATAGATTCCCTGGCTTCAAGATAATAAATAACCCAGTTAAATCCACTTCCTGCTTATCAGTTCTTGGAATGTATAACAGAAGTGGATGAAAATCAATCAACAACAGGGGCTGCCATTGCCAACCAATGCCATTGTGAAAAACTTGTTATTAACTCCTTTTTATTGTTGTTGCTGTGTTTTTTGTTTTTGTTCTGTGGTACTGGGGATTGAACATAGGGTCTTTACACTGAGCCACATCCCAAACTCTCTTCAAATATTTTTTATTTGGCACAGGGCTCAGTAAGTCTGTAAGCTGTCCAGGCTGGGCTGCAATGTGTAATCCTCCTGCCTCATCCTCCTAGAGTACTGAGATTACTGGAGTGCACCATAACATTCAGTTGGTAATGACATGTTTTCATCTTGCTCAATAAGAATAGAGCTCTCTAAAAAAGCCAGGTTATTGGGGCTGGGGATTTAGTTCAGTGGCATAAGCACCTGCCTTGTAAGTGCAAAGTCCTGAGTTCAATCCTTGTAACACACCCAAAAATAAAAGAAAAAGAAAGCCCAGTCACAATCCACATGCCATCACATGCTCTCATGTGCTGCCTGATGAACTTGACATTATCAGTTTAACTGGTGTGTTAGTTTCCCTTTGAGTCATAACTTTCTTTATGATTTTAATTACACCTCTCATTGTTCTGACCCACTGGGTTATCTGTTCCCAAGTTAAATGCTCTAGGGCAAGCATGAGCAAAAGCATATTTCTGATTCCTCTCAGAGTTGAAACAAACTGAAATTTTTAAATGATTTTATTGAACAATATCAAGAAACAAGCATAGATTATAAGCAATATCAGTGAGTCCAGCTTACAAAGAAGAGATGTGATATTTTCCAAGCCAGGGTTTCCCATACCTTTTACATCCAATCTAAGCAATTTATTATTTTCTGGAGGAACAGCATTAAAGTAGCTCTTAAAACAGTCTTAAAATAGTCTCTCCTACATGAAATGATCTTTGCCTGTAGAAAATCTGTAGTGTTGTAATATAATAACCCTATGCCAGAATGAACCATAAAGAGTAAGAGAAAAGCCAGGCATGGTGGTGCACGCCTATAATCCTGGCATTGTAGAGACTGAGGCAGGAAGATCATTGCCTATTCAAAGCCAGCCTGGGCTACATGGTGAGTTCAAAACCAACCTGAGCTACATAATGAGAGCCTTTCTCAAAAAAAAGCAAATAAAAAAAATGAAAGACTGAGAAAAAGGTTTTGCTTTCACTGTGCACATCTGAAATCAAAGGAACAGCATTGAGATGAGAGTGTACACTACAGGACAATGCAAGAGACTCTGACATCTATAATGCTGAAATCCTTGACATTTCCCACCATCCTGTGAGGGAACTGGGAACAACAAAGTTTTATTTATTGCAGAAGAGACAAAATTCAGGCCAGGTGTTGTGGCACATGCCTATTATCCCAGCATTTGGGAGGCTGAGGCAGGAGAGTTTCTGGGAGTTCAAGGCCAGTCTAGGCTACAAACTGAGTTCAAGGCCAGCCTGAACTGCATAGTAGAAACCTATCTCAAAAAAATTAAAAACAAAAAAACTTAAATTCCACCGAGCACTGCATCATCTGTATACTAACAATTCTTCTACTGTATCAAGGGTGTCCTTGGCAATATCAACTTTCCTGAATCTGTCTCCTTATCTTAAAAAATGAGCAAACTCATCCTTACACTGCCCATGTCTCAGAGCTACATAAATAGTTGTTCATGCAACAACTGACTGCAAGTACAGTCAAAGTTTACTTTGATCTTGAGAGAACTCCAAGCAAGTCAGTTCACAGATTTCTTTCACATACTTTTCAAGATAAAAATAAGCAGATAAGGAACATTTAGATTGAGTACAAGAAAAAGTATCTGGATACAGATTATCAAATTCCTTGAATACAAATCACTTTATACAAAACTGTATTGTTAGTCATGCTGGGCTAGTGGCAACCCTACAACCCCAGCTTTTGGTAGGCTGAGGCAAAAGGATTGCTATTAAAGTTACCCTGGGCCACATAGTGAGCTCAAAAACAGCCTGAACTACATTGAAAAACCCTGTCTCAAAAATAAAATTGTATTCTTAGTTATTAGACAAGCACTTTGGTGGCAAGCTCCTACACTTATGGGGGACTGGAGAGATGCTGACCGTTTAAATGACCATATTGCTATCAAACTTCAAAGTTGTTTGTTTCAGATAAAGTCAAAGAAACTTACAAGGCATCAAGTAAAATCTCTGAAACAGCTGAGTAACTTTTAAAAAATGACTCAGCGTAAACTTTGCTCATTATACCAAAGTCTCCTAGAGATGGGATGTTGAATGGTGTTTGCTCAGCAATGTGCCAGCCTCTTCCTGTGAGGTTGTCTTTCTATAGGAGCTGGTGTGAGCTTCCCTAACAAAAGAAAAGACCCTTGATCTCTTTATTCTGGGAGAACACTGTTGGTGTGCAGTATGTTTTAGGATTAGGGGGATGAGTGTACTGGGGATGGAATTTAGGGTCTTCCCACTAAACTACCAGGCTCTGTACTAGACTTTTTTCATGCTCTTGTTTTGAAATAGTAGACTCACCAAATTGCCAAGGTAGGACATAAACATTCATTCTCCTGCCTCAGGTGCCTAGACTGTTGTAATTATAGTCATGTGCCACTATGCTTAGCTGGAGAATACTGCTTTGATACTCATCTCTAATACTCCTTATAGAAGCTTTAATCTACTTTAATCTCAATGAAGCTTTATCTACTATTTACCTCCTGATTTAGCTTCCTAGATTTGCACACACCAAGAGATACAGGAATCCAGTGCATTTTGTTACAATGTGGTCTCTTTGTTTTAAAAGATTTTAGTGGGCTAGAAGTACAGCTCAGTGATAGAATACTTGCCTAGTGCTGCAGTGAGTGATGAGACCAAGACAGGTTCATATTGTATTTCCCCAAAAATGAGACCTACCTGGAAAATGATCTCTAGCATGATTTTTCATGGTGCTCAAAATATAACTCCCACACCCAGTTAAGATCATCCCTTTAATCCCAGCACTCGGGAGGCTGAGGCAAAGATGATTGTTTTGAGGTAAGCCTGGGCTACACAGAGCTCAAGTCCAGCCTAAACTACATAATGAAACTTTATCTCAAAAAAAAAAAAAGATCATCACCCAGAAGGAACCTCTTCAGTACATTCATTGCAACACAGATGGACATATCAAATTATAAAATAATAATCGATACATAATTAAACATAAATAATATCATTGACATTAATACATAAAGTAGATGATAACATAGATTATAATTTAGTATTTGTAAATACCAAAACATACACCTTTGGACAACAAGTGAACACCTATATAAACATAGGAACTTGAGACTTATTACTAATGACCAATTGAAATACAGACAAAACATACCCATAATGTGTATGACATAGGAAATTAGGGCATATCAAACCTGGATGGGGAACTGGGCATGACTTGCTAGTTGCAAAACCCCAGACAGATGCTTATGACAGTTCACAAAGCCCTGCATGTGGACATCTCCCCAAAACTCGAGCAGGTTCCTCAATAGGATGGCCTGGACCTGACAACCCTGAGAAGTGGGATACCAGCCCTACTCCTTGGACCCAGATATAGATGTTCTTAAGGGTTTCCTTGAGATTTGAACAATACAAAGGGCACAAATGAAGAGCTTGCGATCATGGCTTTCCTCACAGTAACCACTCTGCTTTCTCCTTATTGTTTTTCCTTATTTTACTAGATCCAAGTTCACTCTGCAGAGCCAGTTTCAATCTCATTCTTCATTTTTTTCAAATAAACTTTACCACTATTTTTTGCTCATTTCATTCAATTCTTCATTTGAGATATAAAGAATCTGGAATCTAACTCCAGAAGAAATGACCAACCCAGAACCTGGTAACACTTTATTGGTGAATCACTTTTAGATGGAACTACCCAATAACATTTTGATGTGGCCAGCAAAGACAATCCAAAGCCAGGAGATCCCCATAACGTGCTCAAGCAGAAAAACAGTAACAAACAGAAATGTTTGTTTCTAATATGAATCTTCATAATTCAATACATCATGGGTTATAACATACATACTTAATGTGCTCATAATGTAAGAGATAAGAGCATGGCAAAACTGGCTGGGGAAAAGAGCAGGACCTCTCAATCACAAGATCCCAGGGCAATATGAGGAACCATATGCAGACTTTCTCTCAATCTCCCACCAGATGTGGGCAGCATAAAACTGACAAGCCATCAGAGAAACTCACTATTAGAGATTGGGCAGTACTCTGCACTGTATTTCTTGGACTTGGAGTGTATTTTATTTTTTTTCCCTCTTTGTCTCTTTGTCCCACCCCCTAAATTTGCTATGTGGAGCTGGTTTCCCTCATACTTGTTTACCCTGCAGTTTTCTTTTTTTCTTCCTTTTTTACTGACTTTTTTGAAACAGTGTCTTGCTGTGTTGCAGCAGACAATCCCTCCCACCAGCCAGTATACTTCAGCTTCTGTCAGTTGCTCAGATAACAGTTCCTGTTACAGTTCTTGTTACTTCTGTTTCTTAGAAATGACTGGTTACTGTGATACATAGCTAATCATTATGATGCATATTGTAAAGACCAATCAAAGATAGCCACGTACTCTACTTCTGTATACTTTCTGCTTGCAAACTCCATACATGTCCTAGACCACCAGAGCTCAGGACCTGACATTTTTTTCTAGAAGTCAATCCCTGTTTATGTAAAATAAATCTGCCTCCAAATCCTAGGTGACATTTTGGTGCTTCTGTTTGCTGTAGCATCTGGTTCATTGGCCAGAAAAACCAGCCACACAGACCTCTTTGGTCACCAGTCATGGCCCTCACTGACCAAGCAGAGACTGCTCCAGGTCCCAATGGGAAGGTACGTCCCCAAGATTTCTTGAGTCCCCCTGGATGTCTGGAGGAGAATTCCTTGCTCCATGCTTGAATGGCTCACATCAGACCCAAAAGAGAGGAGGACACAATCTGCCTGTTTGACTGCATGCCTGCCCACCTGTCTGTCAGTAAGATCACCAGGGGCACCAATTTCTGTCTGTGCCTGCTCAGTCTGAGCAGAAGGAGAGCTTGATCAGTTCTCATTAGCCTCCCTATGGTTTGGGGAATGGAATGTTTTAACCTCTGAATGTCTGCTGAATGATTGTGTATTTGCAACAGATGGCCATGTAAAGCAATAAGCCACTCTGTGCTCATGGTGAGGACTCGGACTTCTCTCTCCAAACTACACAGCTTGTTTGGGCCCCAACCTACAGTTCCATTGATGCCTTTAGTAAATGACAAGACAGAGAAATTACCTATGCTTGTCCTTATTCTGTATGGTCTCAAAATCACTGAGAGTCAAGCAGCAGGAGTGGTCATCTGAATGACCTCTCTCTCTAAAAGAAACTCATCTTTTGTCTGTTGTGCCATCATTCAAGGTTAGTCCACACACAGGGTTTCAGAAATGGAAGCTAATTAGTCAAAACCCACAGTCCATAATTGCAGGCCTAAGAATTTTTGAAAGGGCTTTTCTGGTGATTGTGGAGTTAAAATGAAATCAAACTGCTATACTCAAGCTTGAACAAGACCTAAGAATTCTATTTTGACAGACAGCTTCTTAGCTCTCATCATGCCAGCTCTCCAGCCAACAAAAAGAAACAAAGTAACCCATTCCAGCACCTCTCAAAGGCATCAAAGAGGAGGGTAAAATCAACATATTAAAGTTACTACTTTTACCCAGAAGTTTGATAAAGCCCTTCAGAATTTTATGACAAACTCTACAAAGTCTAGAGTCTATACCCATTTAACCCTAAAGCCCCAGAAGATCTAAAGATCATAAACATAGGTTTCACTGTGCAAGAAGAACCTGGTATCTTCAATAAAGTATAGGGAACCATCCAGACGACTCTCCTTAAAAGAAGATCAACTATGTTCATTTTGAATGAACTTGGCCCTATCTCCATGTATGGATATGTACAGAACTGGCTAGGCTATTTCTTTGTCTCTTCAATTGGCTTTACACAATGTAAATTGGGTTGGCTAAGGAACTGATGTGTAATCTTTAAAGCAAGGTGACAGTCACCATTTCCCACACAGTAACTCCTAGAAAAACATGATTGAGCTGTGCTGGATGAAAAGCCATTCTCCACACTGTCAATTGGGACCAAGCCTTGAGAAACAGTCTATGAATTTCCAGGGCAAAAAAGATTGTACATCACAACTGAAGCACCAACCCCAAAATATTAAACACTACCTCAGTTGTGTTATGCAGAGTACTCTTTCTGCATTTCTTGCCTTCTGCATATCACAGAGCTTATCTCAGGCCTTATACCTAGCCCAGCCAATGGCAGTCCTATATATCCCACCACTCACACTGTCACTCATCCCCAAGCCACTCCTCTCAAAGAGGATTAATAAAATATGTGTTGGGCCTTAGGTCAGTGCCTTTGTTTCAGTGAACCACCATCTTTACTGGACCTAAGTGCCGCAGTCCAGCTGCGGCAGGGCTCAGGGGTCCCAAAGGTGGTCAGGGAGTCGGCGAGTGAGAGACAGAAGACACTGCACACCAGTCTGTGAGTGAATCTGAATCTATTTTATTTTTCAGAAGCTGGAATATATATTTGCTAACTTTTGCAGCAACCCAAACCCCAAGCAGGAAGCATCCCAGGCTTAGGGCCAGGCAGGGATAATCTTAAACAATATGTGTTAATCAACTTTTTTCACCTTTGTAACACTTTACTCTTGTTACTTAATTAGCTTGGAAAATGTAAGCCGATGCACCTGGATGCCCACAGGGGGGAGAGATGGAGCAGCAGCTGTGAAGCTATCATGCCGCTCCCTACATTTTTTCCCTTATCACTTATGGGAGTATGGCAGGCCCTGTGAGGACAGTGCCTGTCTTGGGTCAAGGACTCTTCATATGAATCCAACCAGGCCTTACCCATCATAGGCCTGCAGGACAGCAATTGGTCCTGTGCCTGTCTTAGGCAGCTGGTGGCATAACATATGTGTCCTAGTTGCCTGTCTCTGACTGCCTGTCCAGTGTCTCAGGGCAGTTGTCTCACAGGAATTTTGTAAATCCTCCTCCATGAGCTCTTCCATTTAAAGCCTCTGTATAAACTCTCTCATACTACTCACAGAAGGTAAAATTTCACAATTAGTTTTCACAAAGTTATCTAGAGGGTTTCTAGTAACTCCTCTGGAGTTTCTATTTTCAATTTCATATTGAGTATTACATGAAAATATATATATGTGAATTACACAAATTACAATTATCAGTACAAAACATTACAAGATCCTTGTGCCCAATTCCCACATGCGGTGTCCTTTTCCTGGAGAAGCGATTCCTTGAAGCGCTCTCCTCCACCCATGGACCTTGTCACAAGGCATGGATGGACTAGGATGCGGCACCTAAGATCCCCTTGGCTCCTCATAATTATATGTATATATGTCTTAGTGTCTTTATTTTCACCTTGGGTTGCACTGGAAATGGTACATTGTAATTAACTCATGAGAATTCCAATAACTTCCCCATGGGATTACAAATAAAGACTTCTGGACTATAATGGGACCTGGGAAAGGGATCTCTATGAGAAAATCCAGTCTGATAGATGTCCATACCCTCTGGCCAAAGAAAAAAAATGTAAGTTATAAGGGCTATATGGGCATTAAAAAATAAATGTCCCTTCAGATTGAAAGATAATACAAATGACAAGCCTTTCATCAGTCTGATAGGTACAGACTAGGCCATATCAGGCTCCTTTCTTCAGCTGGGCCACTGGGAGCACACAGTACTATCTATCATTGGGGCAACTGGGACTCTTGTCTCTCACCCCTTCTGCCAGGCATGATCTTGCAACCTGGGAGGACATCTCACCAAATATGAGTACCTGTTTATGCCTGAATGCTCCTACCACTTCTGGGAAGAGACCTTCTCTTCTAGTATAAGGCCTGAACCAGTCAGCCTTCCCGTTGGTTAACCCTGCATCAGCCCGAGACAGATAACCACAATCCTGTAATTCTGAAAACTCTTATTGCAGAGGTATAAGCCAAAAACTTGCCTCTGTGTCTGGCCATCAACTATGCTCCCATATCCTATGTCACAAGAAACACAAACAGGCATCCAGCCACACATCACCCTCCTAAAGCAGTTTGGGATCCTGATAGACTGCTAATCACCTTGAAACACTCCTCTCATCCTAGTGAAAATGCCAGATGGAGATTACCAGTCAGTGTAAGATCTCTATGCTATCAACAACACAGTCATTATCTTCTATGGTTCCCAACCCATACACACATGTTGAACTACTACCTCCAAATGCCACTTGGTTTACATGTCTGGATTTAAAAGAAGTTTTCTTCCATTTGTGGGTTGTGCTTTTGACTGGGAAGATCCTGAGACAGTATAAAAAGGCCAGCTCACTTGGACTCAATTGCCACAAGGGTTTGGGAACCCTTCCACTATTTGGGGGGAGGCTCTAGCAAGATTTGGCCATGTTTCTTCAAGATAGCCTGTTTCTCTGTCCCTTTCAGCTCCACAAATACATTTCCTACTTGCTACCATGGTCCTCCAAAAAAGGAAAGATGATTGATAGCAACCACACATATAGAATTTTTAAAACCACAGAATGTTTGTTGACTATCAAACTGCCAACATATACCTCTTCTGCCTGCAAAGCCAGTTCAGGGTTTCTGAGCTGTCAAGGCTACCATGGTTGACCTACATCCTGCAGTCACCCACAGCCTACTAGTATACCTTCATGGACCTCAAAAATGCCTTGTTCAACCTTTGATTGGCTCCTGTCAGCTATCCCTTCTTCACCTTTAAATGGAAAGATCCCAGTTCTAAATTCCAAAGTTAAAAATAAATAAAAGTAAAATTTAAAAAAAAAGAGGGGCTGGAGATTTAGCTCAGTGGCTTAAATGGCTGCCTAGCAAGCGTGAGGTCATGAGTTCAATCCCTGGTACCAAAAATAAATAAAATATATTCCAAGGTTAACCAACCTAGACTCAGCTTCCCAGAGGTTCAAAAACATGTTTACCCTCTTTAGAAAGGTCCTAACAGCTGATCTTTCTAATTTCCCAACACAAAATATCACTACAGTTCTGATTAATGAGACCCATACTGCCTGTTGGAAAGACACAAAAGCTCTGCTTCAATATCTGGAAGAAACTGGCTACAAGGTACCTTGGGGAAAGGTACAAATCTGCAAACACTTCCAATCTTGGGAACTCCAGGTATAACTGGAATTCAACTATTTTTGATAAATGATTACATAGGGCTTAAAAGATGTTTTCTTAGACTGTCAGCCACTGAGAGTACCCAGTGGTCTACCCTTACAAACACTTGGATCTAGTCACTATCTCCTCGCTTTGCCTCCATGCTCTGTTAGCTACTATCTTTCTGACGAAGAAAACTGACAAGCTCACTTTAGACCAAGATGTAACTGTCCAGATGCCAAATGCTGTACTGGCAATTCTGCAATGTACTTGCTCACCAAGCTGGGTCCATCAGACCATGAATGCCTGATATAAACTAATAGGCTGTTCTTGAGCCTACCAGAATTAACAATGAACCCTCTGAAAGATGCTGAGTACACCCTGTTTATAGATGGAAGTATCTGTGTTAGGAATGAAGCCCAACAGACTAGATATGCTATGCTCATCTTGAACAAAATTATTTTGGCTAAGGCTTTTCCATGGGGATGGTCTACACAACAAAACTCATGTAGGCTCACAATTGGTCTGAAAATAAAAGGATCTACTTCTTCCTGCTGCTGTCTGCAAACCAACCACAACAATTAGAAATTCTGAACTACAAAAGAAAAAGTTTTAACATCCCATGTCTGGTCAGCATCTGCTTCTCTGTCTACCAGTGTTGCCAAAACTGTGCTCCAAGAAATCCAGGTCAGAATCCTAATTCTCTTCCGAGGTCCTATTGGCTGAAACATCATCCTTTAACAACACTGAAATAAAACCTTATAGGACTACAGATATCAATTAGAGCTTATATGCATCTACTCAAGTTGGCTCAAGACATTCCCTACCCACACTGAGAAGAAAACAGAAGTTCTTAGAGTCCTGCTGTGACAGTGGGCCTACATATGTAGGTATACAACATATAGGTCATAAAGCTCTAAAAAAGTTAAAGAAATAAAAAGTATAGCTCTACAGGAAAATCTTGTAACAAGCTCTATAAAATTTAGCCAAATGACCAGCTGTACCTGTAGACACCCCTGTACATACATATAAACCAGGCATATACTAATTACCTCTAGATCTTTTAAAGTTTCAGATATTGATATTTATACACCATTCTACAGTTAACCATCTTGATGACTGCTGGAGAATTTACCTAGACCAGGCAGCTCGTCCAAAGCTCATTCTGAAGAGACAAAGTACTCAAAGCCCTGCTCTGGTTACTCCAGATGTGGACCAGTCCATGAATGACTGAAGCTTGAGGACAGCCTTCACAGGATTACTCCATAGCTCAATGCATTACTCCCCTTGATTTTTGTGCCTTTTCAGGCTTCTTACTCCAGTGCTTGCTTCCACTTCAGTGGAACTACCCAACTTGATTTTTGCTCCCTACTCTCCTGCTAGTTGTGGTTTTTGCCTTAGAAAACAACCAGACTCCTGGTGGGAAAACTTTCCAATTTGGGGAACATTGGCTAGGACCTATCCTAGTGCTACTGACAGCTCTGATGTTACTGCTTCTAGTCAGGCCTTGTGTAATTGATTACCCAGTTCATCTCAGAAAATCACATGTAAATGCCCAGTAAAGTTCTTCTAGGAAACTAAAAAGGGGAAACATGTAGCAAAAATGCCCCCCAACTAGTATTCTTTAACTTCTGTTATTTACCCAAGTAATAGTTCCTGTTACAGTTTCTGTTTCTTCTGTTTCTGAGAAATGGTTGATTACTCTGATACATAGTTGGTCACTATGATGAACAAGAAACAATCAAAGATATCCAAGTACTCTGCTTCTGTACACTTCCTGCTTTCAAACTCTGTATAAACCCTGGACCACCAGAAATCAGGGCCTGATATTTTTTCCAGAGGTCAAGGTAAATAAATCTGTCTCCAAATCCTGAGTGATATTTCAGTGTTCCTACTTGCCATAGCACTGTGCTGCAGGATATCCTTGAACTTGCTTACATAGTCCAGGCTGCCTTCAAACTCATGGTGATCCTCCTACTTCAGCCTCCCAAGTCATGAGATTATAGGCATGCACTACCATTCTCAATTATTGGGAACTTTTCAAATAAACTTTTTGGTTTCATTATTGGACTGTCTCATCCAGTTCTTTGTTTGAGGCAAGAAGAACTTGGAATAATTTTGATGGATGAGCCATTTCTAAAGCAACTACCCTATAACACTTATGCAAAATAAAGAAACATTTTCTGCTTTTTATTTTAAAGAGGATAAAACAGAATACAATAAATCAAAATAAACCAGTGTAAGGGATACAAGACTTCAAAACATTACAAAATCAACATTAGTTACCATAATGCCTTTTGATGTCTTCAAAATAGCTGCAGATAACTTCAGACATAGTAAAAACCAAACAGAACAGAATCAAAACAGTAGAAACAAAGTAATGAATTCATTAAAGGATTTCAAAACAAGTCTATAGTAAGTCTACCATAATATACTTGCTATCTTTGAAATAGCTTCTCCTGCCATCAAATGTCATTATCAAACAAAACACAAAAGAATAAAACCCAACACAACAAAACAATGGAAATTATATAGGACTTCCAAAACACAACCATAAGGAATCAACAATGGCTGCATCCCTCAGAAGAAGATCTCCCCTAGATGTCACACAGTGTACCACTATCCTCAACCTATGATCAGATCACTGGCCATAGACCTGCAATGTTAGTGAAACACCAAATCAACACAGGCATCAACTGCATTTCACCTCCAAAGCTATTGTGACAGCCTGTGTTTCTCTGGATAAGCCTGTTGCTTTTGGAAGGGGTTGGGAGAGTGGGATAGGGGTGGGGTGGAGGTGGGTGAGTGGTTAGTATTTCTTGTTTGCTAGCCCATGTGCTGGAAGGGGCTGGAATCTGTCTTTTCCAGTCTGGTGGCAGCCTGTGCATGGCTCTGGTTCCCAGACTGGGCTTACTTGCAGGTATGGCTTTGTTCTCTCTACCCCAAGTCTAAAAATGTTGTTGACTCATGGGGAGGGGCTGGGGTCTGTCTGTTCCAGTCTGGTGGTGGCCAACACATGGTACTGGTTCCCAGACTTGGCTTGCTTGCTGGTATCAAGAAACATTTTCTGAATTTTGGTACCAGAAAATTTTTGTTGCCTTTGTGTGAACCATCATTCATAGTTATCATTTTGTTGCTATTTCTGTCTCCTAAGTCTCCAATGAACACTTGATTTAATGGAAATGTTTTGAAGCCCATCTTGTAAGAGGTCATGACTTGGGTAAAGAGTTCATGGAATAAAATCACTGACAGTAGTGTTGTCAATGTACAATGAGCAGACTACACAAACGATACACTCATAAAAACATTGTTGCTGGTCATGATTGGAGCCAATGGTTCTACAGGAAATGGAGTAACAAGAAATTCAGGCTGGAATTGAGGGTTTGGAGGGTTATAATGATGTTGCAAAAGAGTATGACATGACCATATTTCAATAAATGTAGATTGTTATACATGAATAAATGTAGATTATTATACATGAAAAAATGAAGCCCTATTGCATCTGAAAATAAACCCTATTGCATCTTTGGAGCAAAAATACATATAAGATACAGTCTTATTTCAGGGAAATACAGTATGTTCTTGGCACAACAAAGAATTGGACATGATGAGTTGACAAAGCAGCAAAGTTATTAAACCTATAGTATGCTCAGAGTAAGCAGACTCATGATGCCAGAAAGAAAAATGGCAGGAGTATTGAGGCAATTGGGTTTAAGAATTTTAAATGTTAGCCAATCGTGGTGGTGCATGTGTGTAATCCGAGGACTTGGGAGTCTGACAAGATCTCTGAATTTGAGGGGTCTACACAGTGAAGTAAGGTCAGCCTGTACTACATAGCAATACAGTGTCTCAAAAAAAAACAGAAACACAAATATATGATGGACTTTAACTTAGCAGTGTAAGCACCTGTCTGGAAAGCTTGAGGTCATGAGTTTGATCCCCAGTACAAAAAAAAAACAGCAAATATATACAAAATTGGAGATAATGTTATAAGGCCCCTATACCAGCCCCTTATTTAAAAAGGAATAGGCACATAAATAATATTATTCATGTGTACTCTGAGTTACACCATCCCTCCCTTTTTAAAAATAGCATAGACTAGGACAGTCTTGAATTCACTGTGTAGACAAAGGCTGGCCTCAAACATCTCATCCTCCTATCTCAGCCTTCCAAGTATATCACCATGCCTGGCCCCAAATTAATTACCAAAGCAAATTCTAGATTTTACTTTTCTATTTTAAAGAGGGTAAAACCAAGGAAAATAAAACAGAATAAAATCAATCAAAATAAACCAGAATTAGTGATACAGGACTTCCAAACCTTATGAAATCAACAATAGTTACCACAATGCCTTTGTTGTCTTCAAAAAAAGCTGCAGATATCACTTTTGGACTTTAAAATTCAAACAATAGAATAGAAACAATAAGAACAAAACAATGGATGCAATAAAGGACATCCAAACAAGCCAGTAGTAAATATGTAACATGACTTGCTATCTTTTAAATAACTTCTCCTGCCATCAGAGTTAACAGAAACAAAACAAAACAAAAGAAAAACCCAACCCAACAAAACAATGAAAATGATATGTCTTCTGGGTGGGGCTCTCCTCCCTGTGGGGCCAGGTTTTCAACCAAAATAGTCTGATAATGGCACTGACTCATGGAGAGAGGGTTGGGTCTGGTTCTCCCCAAACCAGCAGCCGCCCACACATGGCACTGGTTTCTGGGTGGGATCTCCTCCCATAGGGTCTCGCTCTCTCCCTCCACAGTCTGTGAATGGCACTGACTCACAGAGAGAGGTTTGGGTCTGGCTCTCCCCAAGCCTGCTGGAGCCATACTTAGTATTGTTTTCTGCTCCAGAAATACTTTGAGATACAAAGTTCTTGGTCTTTCTCTAGCTTTTACCAATAGATAATAGATAGGTAGGAGCTCACAATGTGTCACCTCAAAATTATGCCATGCTAACATAAAGATTATTTTGAACTGAACACAATCAAGGAAAAGCTCTGCTATCCTATCTTCCTGAAAGCAAATCCCAGTCCTCTTGTGCAGAGAACCTCCACCCAAAATACACATGCACACATATACCTTTCATACTTGAAAGGGAATAGCAACCTTATTACTCCAGATAAGATAACACACACACACACACACACACACACCCCACAAAGAATCAATATAAACAAACATTACTGACTAGTTTTCCATAAATTTGTTTCCCTATAATACTCCACCCTTGAAAACTCAAAATTCCTTTCTTTATCCTGTCACTTTAAATTTATTCTCTTTCACCCAGGAGTGGTAGCACATACCACTTTCAAACTCTAAAAATCAAACAGAACAGAGTAGAATAGAAACAATAAAAACAAATAATAACAACAACAAATAAAACAAACAATAACAAAAAATAAAAACAAAGGTTGAGGATCTCAGTGAGTCCAAGGTCAGCCTAAAATAACATTGCAATATAAAAGGAATTTTAAAACTTATTGCCAGATACTATATTCAAGGACAGGAAAGACAGGCTCAGCATGTTCACATGATTAGAGAATAGCAAAACTCAGCTAGCCTTGACATCCCCCATGCCAGCTGCAACTTGTAAAATAGACATAACTTAGCCAGAAAGTACATTTTGTTGTTCTAACTTGCTTCAAGGACAGATTGGCTCAGTCTAAGACACTGCTTGATTCTTTCTACTCACCCCAGCCCCTAACCTTAAGAAACCCCCTTTAGCCCAGATCAAGTCTGCCTGACAACACATGACCCAGCCTGTGTAACCAATTATAAAATAAATAAAATAAACTGTTAGCCTTTTATACTTCCTCTTTAAAACATATATGTGTCTGTTTAACCCTAAGGCAGGGTTGGTGATTTGGAACTTAGTTTCCTCCAGTCCATTAGCATAATAAAGAGTTGCTTTCTATCTCCTGCATGTCTTCTATCCAATTTGGTCCTGGTTTTTCCACAATAACAAGACCCTGCCTCAAAAAACAAAAAACAAACAAATAAAAATAAGCAAGAACATTTTTTTCTTCAGTGGTATCAAATCCTCCAAACCTGGTCATTTCTCTGTAGATTTTCTTGTCTCTCTATTTGGAACACTCCTCACACTTAACTTATAAAACTTTTAATATCATACGAAATTGTATGCTTTCTTTTCTTGTTAATCTGTTAAAATTAATTTTGAAGACCAAACCAGGAATTTAGGTAGGTAGAGAAAATTGTATCCTCCAGTATAGGAACTTGTTTGTTCAATTTTTTTCTTGCAGACTGATAGCATAACTTAAAAATATTAACAATAGTATCTTTAGTTTATTTCTATTTTTTTGAGACAGGGTCTTATTATATAGTCCAGGGTGGTCTCATACTTGAAGTGATCATCAAGCCCAATCCCTCCCAAATTCTGGGATTATAGGAGTATGTCACCACATCCAATTGTTTCCTGCCCATTTTATCATTTTATTTGTGATGTTAAAGAATCAAGGTTATTTGTATTTATATAGAATTTCTCATATTCTGAATTTTGCCATTTGCATCGGTATGGTACACACAAGTACATGCATACACACACTTCAATTCTTCAGATTTCCTATAAACTGTCATTTATGTCACATAATTTGATCAAATACAAACCTGTTTTTCTGTAAACATAGTTCATAGGTGGTAATGTGCACTAATTTATCAGTAGGCATAAATAATTAATAATTAATAACTTTTTTAAAGCAGAGTCTTTCTTTGTAGTCCAGGCTGGCCTTGAACTCACTATGTAACCCAAGCTGGCCTCCTGCCTCAGCCTTCTGGGTGCTAGGATTACAAGCATGTGCAACCACACTTGGTTAATGATTACTTTGTGACCTAGGCTGATCTTTAGATTTGGATGCTATTGCCCTGATTCTTTCATTTAGTTACTGTGCAAGGGGTTGATGTGCTGTTGCTCAGTAGTGGCCAAATAGCCATGAGGCAAGGTAAGTGGTAGAGAAAGAACTTTATCACAGCAAGCCAACTGATTGGACAATGACCAGTCTATCATTGTAAGTATCATCATAGCTATGACTTGAAGCAAGAGCTTGTATGGGAAATTTAAGGAAGTGTGTTTTTAGCCACTGATAGTCATCAGAGGAATCACTGATACTACAGTAGTCCATTTCTTTGATGTACATTCTGATGTTATCTGAAGGTCACCAAATGTCCTGGGTTCTGTAAACCTCTAGAGTACTGAAGTCTTATGATTTTTCCTGGAACAGCTGACTCTAGCAGTTAAGATCTTAATTACTGAAGTACAGACATACTGTAGATTTATGAACACTGGGAAAAAGCAAAGGAAACAAGTTTTCTAAGAACAAGCTAATTTATTAGATAGTTTCAATTAAAGTTTAGCACTAACCTGCTTTTTTGGGGTATTTTTCTTTGTTTGTTTTGAGAGAGAGGGTCTCACTGAATATTCCAGGCTGGCCTCAAACTCATAGCAATCCTTCTGAGTTACTTTTTTGAGTATAAGTGCTAAAGCTCAATGACTTGGTGTTTTGCTTATGCAAGTAAAAAGCCACCATCTGCCCAGCACAACTGTAAGGCATGGAATAAAAAATCACATATCATGATAATAAAATATTACTGCCTATAAACTTAGCAAATCAGGGCCGGGGATTTAGCTCAGTGGCATAAGCACCTGCCTGGCAAGCACAGGGTCACAAGTTCAATCCCCAGTAACAAAAAAAAAAATTTTAGCAAATCAAATCAGACACATAGACAGCTGTGCTTGTCAGACCATATCAAAGATATCGGGCATATGAGTTTATCAAACATACCAGACCATTTGCCACTCCCTTACCTAAACCACAAAAGAGGACAGATATCTCAGCCTGCAGCATAACGTACTGACCCATCACTTTGCCATGGACCCTGTGTATCATCACAACCTCTAGGAGATCATGAGCATATGACCTCCCAATTGTCCCCAAACTCAGCTTGGTATAATTCCCCTGCCACTAATGCACCCCATTTTGTTGTTTTTATTTTTGGTTTGTTTGTCTGTTTGTTTTGTTTGTCTGGATTTTTGTTGTTGTTTTGTTTTGCTTTTTGTTTTTGTCTTATTTTGAGACAGGGTTTTGATATGCAGTTCAGGCTAGTCTTAAACTCACTTTGAAGCCCAGGCTGCCCTCAAATTCTCAGCAATCCTCCTGCCTCAGGCTCCTGAATGCTGAGATTACGTGTGTGCCACCATGCCAACTGCATTCTATTTTGGAGCAACTATTTGGACCCTTCACTTTCATACCCTCATGATTGGCCCCTTAATCTAATACCTTACCTCTTGTATTTGTATTAACTCTTTGCATTACCTGTAATCTTATAGTCCTTTAATCCCATTTTCTCTTTTCCAACTTTCTGTACCCTAATACAGCAGTTTGAAGTGTGCTGTGTGAATTGAGTGTTGTAGATATCACTAAGAATGTAATATAATAAAGAGCTTGCAATTGCCTGGGTCATAATTACCAAGTGAAATCTAAAGTACCCAGTGAAGTGATCCCAATGATTGTGAATTCATTGATAGTCAATAAATCTTAGTCAGGTATGGTGGTGCACACCTGTAATCCCAGCACTTGGCAGGCTGAGGCAGAAGGATCACTGAGTTTGAGGCCAGCCTGGGCCACATAAGTGAATTCAAAGCCAAACTGTACTACACAGTGTGACTGCCTCAAAACAAATCTTGATATTATGGAAGACACAAATATGTCAGTGTATATAGTAACAACATAGCTTGTTTGTAATGTGTGCTAATATTGTGACTTTATTCATCCTATATTTATAATCTAGAATCCTTTAGTAAGAAAGAACTACTCCCAGATGACTTAAGAGTCATTTCTTACCAAGAAAAACATGAAAAAATTTGTCATTCTTTCTCACTTGTTTGTTGGCAAATGAGGCAGTTTCCTACCAACCTGAAAGATGATGTGGTTTTGTGCTATCAATTCTTGAATTGTCACCATGTTGATATGTTTTGAACCTCTAATTGAGGCAGTAGATTAGGGTGTGGTCAACTGGCTGGGAATGACCTGTCAATCATGGAGATCCACAACATATGTACAGAAAACCAGTTCTCAAGGGCTGCTCCTGGGACAAATCAGAAAATGCTATATTCAATTCTTCTGGTGCAAGATCAAGCAGGTTTTTGATAGGACAGCCTAAATCTGATGTCAGCCTGAGGACTGAGAGAGACATAGGATGGTGGCCATTAACCTCATGGCTACTGTGAGCTCTTTTAGTGGCCTGCTCTCACTCTGCAGAGTGTCATTGACCTATAAACATACTTTTTTCCTATTTTTAATACACGTAAAACCTTGCTATCATTTTCACTTGCTTTGATCAAATCTTTATTCAGGACAGTAAGAACCTGGAAGAAATTTCTGGAAAGAATCCAGAACTCTAGTAACATAATTACCATCTTGTGGAATCTAGGGAACAGAACCCAGGTCCTCACACATATAAGCATGCTTCCACTGAGCTACATACACACACACACACCATTCTTCTTCTTTTTTTTTTTTTTGGTGTGGATTGTAATGGTGCAATGATGATTTAGAAATGAAAGCCAATCAATCAAGAGTGAAGGAGTTTTATTGCCAAGCCTGGCGATGCAGTCTCTGTTGATGGATCTCGAGACTGCGTGCCTAACAACTAAGGGTAGTTACCTTTATAGTGGGTATGGGGAGGATGAGACTAGCAATGATTGATGAATTCTGGGTAGTAAGAACATGGGGAGAAAGTTGGTTGGTCATTGAGGGTGGTAAACAAAGCATGAGTTTGGGGAAAAGGAAACTTACCTTATGAAACAGAAACTTAAGTAGGAAACAGAAACTTAATTTTAAAATGGCGCATACAGAACAAGATGGTGGTGCATTTGGTTAGTCAATGGTCTGAACATTACATTCCTCTCTGATGTTGTGACTTGAGCCAAATCCTTGGCTCATTTAGTGAGGGAGGAGCTCATATTGAGTCCTCAGGACCAGTAGCCAAGTACTCTGCATCTGCTCAGTGATGAAGATGTGTAAGCAATTTATGATACAGGGTCCTATAGTGGCGACTAAAAGGAGCATACACAAAGGCCCTAACAAGGGAAGGAGGTAAGGGAGAATGCCATTCCAAGCATTCCAAAAGGGGTTATCATATAATTGTTTTTTTCTTTTGATTAGGTCATCTTGTAAATTTTTAATCTTATTTCTAACAATACCAGATTTGTTTGCATAGAAATAGCATCTCTCTTGTAATGCTAAACAAATGTCTCCTTGGTCTGTAGTAAGTTAAGGTCTCTCCTGTTCTGTAGAACTATTTCAGCTAAAGAATCTATTTGGTCCTGGACATCCTGGATGGTGCTAGACAGAGCTTGAATATCATCTATCAACTGATTTGACAACTTCACATATGAGTGGATAGATAATCCTAATCCAGTTGAGCCAGCTAGCATGCCCATGAGTCCCAGTCCAACTACTAGAGGAATTAATGTGATGTCTCTCTTCAGTCGACTGAAGATAAAGTCAAGGCTGGGGACTGGGATTGGTTCATTACCAGGTATTATGTCTATGTCTGGTAGTAGTACAGCTGATGCATAAACCCCTGACCAGTTAACTGGTAGGATGGTGTAGGCCAAATTTCCCCCATAGACAAATACCTTTCCTTCACCCAAGCAAGGGTGTGGAAACTGGTTTCAGTTTGTGACTGTGCTACCTGGGCTTTTACAAAAAGAGAGTGTTTCTACCTCCACTGAAGTCTTAGAATTATAGGGCACTCCCTGGATGCATGTTACCCCTTTTTCAAAATAGACGGGCTGTATTTTAAGGGGAATATTTAATTTACAACTGGTATCAGCATTTTGTGCTACTGTTAGGTTTGCGGGTAGGGTAAGGGGTCTATGTGTTCTCTGGGCTAGGCATAACCAGAAGTTACTTGCTAGATAGGGATTTGTCAGGTTTAGGGCTCTATGGGTGGTTTGAAGTAAGTCCTGAGTCTGAGGGTCCAAACTCACTTTCTTGGGTCTAGGCAAAACTAGAGGATGGTAAAGAATCTTAGATGTGAGCTCCTCAATCCGTTTTTTAATTAGTTGTTCTCTAGCCATGTCTTGGGGTCCTCCCTCATCCGATACATGAAGGGGTGTTTTCTTATTCCAGCAAACATTGTGACCCCGGGTTCCGTTACATCCAGCAATAGCATATGTGTTGGATGATCCCAAAATACAGGGCTGTATGTCCCAATCCCCTCCCATGGTACCCCTGCGAGTAAATTTGAGGATGGCTGTAAAGTAAGTCTTGCCACCAGCTGAGCACTCTTATACCTTATCATAACAGCTTGAGTGCATGGCTTCCTGGAAAGTGGTACATGGGCATTGGGTTTTTGCAGTAAATTTCATTTTAGGCTTGTTGGCACACATCCAACTCTGAGAAGACCCCGTTATTCCCCTTTGGATTTGGAGGTAAGCCATTTTGTTTCCACAGTCTACACTCTGGGTATATGAGCCAGTGAACTGACCCAAGACAAAGGTGCCCCCTTTGCAGTCACAAGCGTTTTTCATAAGCTACCCTTAGGGCCACCCTAGGGTCACCCAGTGGCCCAAAACCTCCCCATGCTTGCAACAACAGGTCTAAGGAAACAACCACAACTAGAGGATTCATTGTGGGAGGGCTTAAGCGTTACTCTTGGTTAATTTTATCTTTAAGGGGTTACCAGTCTGTTGCACAGTCCATTTATTTCGGGATTTTTCTCCTGTGGTGTCGACCTGTTTTACGTGAGTGGTGGATGCAGGCAGTCTTTCCAGCTATCTTAACCGCTGTTGGTGTGCTGAGTACCACAGTGAAAGGTCCTTCCCAGCGGGGCTCAAGGGACTCTCGATGGTGTCATCGAATCAGAACCAATGCCCTGGGATCGATGGACGGGTGGAGATGAGTCTCCTCAGAAGGGGTTGGGTGCTCCTGTCTGAACAGCTGATGGATGGAAGTCAATATGGGTTGAAGTGTCTGCAGGGACTTAATAAGATCTTGGTTAGTGAGTTCAGCTAACTTGTTTTCCGAGAGCCTAGGAATTAAGGGAGGTGGGCGACCATAAAGGGCTTCAAAGGGGGTTATACCAGTAGTATAAGGGGTACAGTGAGCTCTTAAGAGGGCAAAGGGAAGGAGGCTAACCCAATTATCGCCAGTTTGCAGAATCAACTTAGCAAGTGTTTCCTTTAGGGTCCGGTTTATTCTGGGCAAGCTTTTGGGTAACTTGAGCTATGAAAGCTGGGCCATTGTCAGACCCCATAGATGAGGGCAAGCCAAATCAAGGGATAACTTATCTTATAGGAGCCTTTTGACTACCACTAAGGCTGACTCAGACTTGGTAGGATATGCCTCTACCCAGCCAGTGAAGGTATCAACTAACACCAGTAAGTATCAATGTCCCTGGAGGCCAGGCTTTTTCATCTCAGTGAAGTCAATTTCCCAATGTTCTCCTGGAGTAGTCCCCTTGTAACTAGTTGACACTGTGGGCATCTGGAGCTGATGGATGTGGTCAACTTGGTCAGATGGGGAATGAAAAATCTGTTTCTCAGCAAGCTTCATTCCCCCTAGATGAGTAGACTGGTGGGTCTGGCGGATCAGTTCTCACCCTAATGTTTCGGGCAGTAACACTCATTTGTCGGGTAACTGGAACCATCCTCCTGGGAGGTTAGGTTTTGCTTTTAACTGGGCAGCCAAATGACGGTCCTTTTGGGTATAGACCAGTTCCGGTAAGGTCGGAGGGATCAGCAATAAAGCCGCTGCATCCTCAGTGGTCCCCTCTGATGTAGTGGCTATTTCTCGAGCTGTACGGTCAGCCAAATTGTTTCCTCCTATGATTGGATCATCCCCTTTTTGGTGAGCCTTGCAATGGATGATAGCCACTTGTTGTGGTAGCCATATGGCTGCCAAAAGGTCCAGGATCTGGGGAGCATTTTTGATCTTTGACCCTGCTGAGGTTAGGAGACCCTTTCCTGATATATGGCCCCATGGACATGGACAGTGGCAAAGGCATACCTGCTATCCTTATAGATGTTTGCCTTTTTCCCAGTTGCTATCTTTAGAGCTTCAGTTAAGGCACTGAGTTCTGCCTGCTGGGCTGAGGTCCCAGGATCTAACCTTTTCGCCCAAAGTACCTTAGTCTCAGTGGTCACCGCTGCCCCCGCCACTCACTTACCTTCCCAGATGAAACTACTTCCATCGGAGTGCTCAGAGGAAGGTCAAACAGATCAGCTTGAAGGTTTTGTTGTCCCTCAACAAGATCAGTGTATTGATGTAGGGGATCAGTGTATTGATGTAGAGTCATCGTCAGGCATAAGAGTGGCAGGGTTTAAGGCTGAGGATGTTTTGAACACTACTGAATCTGAATCTAGGAGCAGGGCTTGGTAATGTAGGATCCTGGCATTGGATAGCCACTTTTCAGGTGGGGCCTGGATAAGAGTCTTGAGGCAGTGAGAGGTTACTATGGTGAGCCTTTGTCCAAACATGAGCTTTTCGGCTTTCTTTAAGAGTAAGATCACTGCTGCCAGAATTCTGAGACAAGGTGGCCATCCTCTGGCTACAGGGTCAAGCTTCTTTGAGAGGTAAGCTATAGGTCGTTGCCAGGGCCCTAGTTCTTGCATTAAGACCCCTTTGGCAACACCTCTTTGTTCACTAACATATAAGGTGAAGGGTTTGGTCACGTTTGGGAATCTCAAGGCTGGAGCCTGGGTTAAGGCTTGCTTAAGTTGGTGGAAGGCCTCATCACAATAGTCCATTCCAGGGGTCTTTGGGTATCTCCCTTCAGGGAATTATATAGGGGTTTTGCAATATGGCCTGGACTCTCTGGTCAGATAGGGCCCTTTTGCCTTCATGTAACCTATAGCCCAAATAGGTTACAGTACCCTGGAATAATTATGCCTTTTTAGCTGAGACTCTGTACCCCAGCTGACCCAAAGTCAGCAGCAGCTGCTTGGTGGCCTGTAAGCACAGTTCATAAGTAGGGGAGGCTATCAGCAAATCATCCACATACTGTAAGAGTGTGACCTCTGGGCAGTACTCCCTGAATCCCAGTAGGTCCCTAGCTAGGGTTTCATCAAAGAGGGTGGGGGCATTCTTGAATCCTTGTGGCAATTGAGTCCATGTTAACTGTTCAGTGACCCCCGAATCAGGATCTGTCCATTCAAAAGCAAAGATAGGTTGACTTACCAGAGCAATCGGCAAGGTAAAGAAGGCATCTTTGAGATCCAGCATTGAATACCAAGTGCAGTCTGGATTAAGTAGGCTCAGCAAGGTGTAAGGGTTAGGAACAGTAGGATGTAAGGTCACCATTTGCCTGTTGACTTCCGGTAGATCTTGTACTGGGCGATAGTCTGGTGTGCCTGGTTTCTGTACTAGAAGCAAGGGTGTATTCCAGGGAGAAACACAAGGAATCAAGATGCCATTTTTTTTTTTTTAGTCTCTGAATGTGAGTCCTTTTCAGGTGGGGAGGCTGATGGGGTATTTTTGCAGTCTGACAGGGGTAGCCTGTGTCAATAGTTTTATAACCAAAGGTACCTGGTTTACAGCCAGCCTAGGAGGATTATTTTTGGCCCAGACCTCGGGAACAGCTTTTTGCCATTGAGCTAGCAACTCATTATTGATTGAGACTGGGTCTTTGTCTTCTATTAAGAGATGTCCTTCACCCTCTGGGTAGAGGACCATTACACAAATAGCCTTTCCTACGTGTGATTCTGTGCCCAATTTCAATTCGGGTTTATCAGTCTGGAAGTCAATATGCACCTTTAACTTATGGAGCAGGTCTCTCCCTAAAAGTGGATCTGGGCATTCAGGGACCCACAGAAATTCATGGTGAGTTACTTTGTGGCCTTGGCGGGCCAAACTAGCAACCATTTCCTCTGCCAATTGCCTTACCTCAGTTACTCTTGACAAATTAGTAGGCTTTTTTGCAGCCACTTGAATTGCATCTGGAAGCCTCTGGCGATATTGTTTTAGAGCCTCCTTACCTTTATCGGTGTTGGGATCCCATTCTGGGCAAGAGAAAGGAAAAACATGCTCTATTCTCTGGAGGTCAGCCGTAGGAGTGTCATCTGGATCTTGGATGCCCTTTTTACCCAGGGCGAGGACATGTAAATGTTCCTCTGCAGTGAAAAGGACTCGGAGTATCTGCTGGCAGTCATCCCAAGTGGGACGATGAATGGAAAAAAAACAGACTCTAGGAAATTTATCAGACTATCGGGGTCCTTAGAGAAAGGAGGGTTTTGGCTTTTCCAATTGTAGAGATCAGGGGTGGAAAAAGGGGTGTAAACAAACATAGAGCCTCCAACTTGCATTGGTACCTCTTGCAGGGGGCAGAGGGAAACAGCTTCAGAAGGGGCTCTCAGTTGGGGTTCTGCTTGGGGGCAGCCGCATGTGCAGATTGGACTGGGTGGAGGGGAGGAGGAAGTGGAAGGTCACTGCTGGCCATTCCTGCATGACAAAAATCATTAATCTCCCTTTATATTCATTTTCCCCATAGCCAGCGGCACGTCTTTTGAACTCCTTTAAATGGTCAAGGACTAGGGCCAAGGGGGTGGCGGCTCCTTGGTGCCAGTCTGCCCCATGATTTTCCTAAAGGCAAAGGTTAAGGAATAGAGACTTAATGATAATTGACAAATAACATCAGACAACAGACACAACAGACACAACAGACACAACAGTCACAAACAACACAAACGAAAGACTGCAGTCAAAAGAAAAACTCCTCACTCAACTGCAAGCTTTTGGTTACAAGATTTAGTTCAACCAGAGGGCTCAAAAACAAATGGAGCTGGTCAGGGCGGCGAGGCAGAACACAAATACAAAGCAAAGTGGGCTGTCAGCCCAAACCAATTGTTCTGTCCTTACACACCCGATCCAATTCCCAAATTGAGGGCATCCCCTCTGCAAATCGAGGGCGTCCCCCCTCCAAATTGAACCTAGGTATGGCGCGCCATCAAAACCCTCCGGAAGAAACAAAATTTACTCACTATTGAAGGGGTCTGGATGATCAAAATAGTCCAATTTGGGTCAGTGGGGGCTAAGCCTCCATCCTGGACAGGCCCCCAAATGTAATGGTGCAATGATGATTTAGAAATGAAAGCCAATCAATCAAGAGTGAAGGAGTTTTATTGCCAAGCCTGGCAACGCAGTCTCTGTTGATGGATCTCGAGACTGTGCGCCTAACAACTAAGGGTGGTTACCTTTATAGTGGTTATGGAGAGGATGAGACTAGCAATGATTGATGAATTCTGAGTGGTAAGAACACGGGGAGAGTTGGTTGGTCATTGAGGGTGGCAAACAAAGTGTCAGTTCGGAGAAAAGGAAACTTATCTTATGAAACAGAAACTTAAGTAGGAAACAGAAACTTAATTTTAAAATGGCACATACAGAACAAGATGGTGGCACATTTGGTTAGTCAATGGTCTGAACATTACATGGATTCTTTGTTTGTTTGTTTTGTTTTGTTTTTGTCTTTTTGAGACAGGGTCTCACTACACACTTCAGACTGGCCTTGAATTCACTTCATAACCCAGGCTGGAATTGAATTCACAGGCATGCACTACCACACTCAGCCTTCTTTTTTGATATTTAAAATGTTCCTTCAGTTAATAAGCCACTTCAAGAAAATTCTTACATCCTTTTGACCTGTCCACAGAAGCCTCTGATAGTTGCCTTGTTTCTAGTTAGGACAGGAAATCCCAGGACCATTTCATACATTTCCTGTCCCAAATCTGCTGTCACTCAATTTTCCAGAGTTCCAGTTTAAAGAGTCCCTTAATCTCATCAAAATGTTGATAATGTAAAGTAGGTATGTTTGGTCTTATTATTGCTGATGACACATGCAAAAAATCTTTGGAATCCCTAGAGTAATGAAAGTCTTTTTTTATGCTGATGACAAGAGCAGTGGATGATGGTTCTTAGGTAGCTTCAGGGTGGGGTCTGGTCACCAGAAAGATCAAATACAATTAGAGACTTTCAGCCCCAACCCCACCTGCTGGGAGAAAGCCAAAATGTTAAATTGATCAATAAAGCTCATGATTGAACCAATCATGCCTACATCATGAAGGTTCCAATAAACCCCAAAAGGCTGGGGTTCCAGTGACTTCAGGGTGACTGACTATGTGAAGATTCCTAGAGAGCTGTGTGCCATGAGAGACCAAGAAAGTTACTTGCTTATTTCCACAAACTTAGCCCTATGCATCTATTCCATCTGGTTGTTCAACCATATCCTGTGTAATATCTTTTATGATAAGTGAGTGAAAGTAAGCAAAGTGTTTCTCTGTGCTGGCTGAAAAAAAAATTTTTGAAACAGGGTTTCACTATATAGTTCAGAGCAGGCTTGAATTTATTTCGCAGCTGCTAAGATAGTACAGTTGAGGCTATGAAACTATTTTCCTCCACTCACCTGAAACTGGGCAATGCCCCAGGCCTCCACCCCACCCCAGGCCTCCACCCTGCCCCATCTTTGTCCTAAGGCCTGCCGTCCAGAGGAAGAGATAAGAAAGACAAAGACCCCTGAGCCTACCCTGGAAAATTCCAACATTACAAAGCAAGATTCAGGAGCCTGAAACCTTTCTGTATTATTGTAGGTAACTAAATTAGGTAGAAATTAATAGGCAGACAGGGAAAGGCCCTGGTGGAAGTCAATACAAAAGATGAAAACACATCAAAACTGCCTGGAGGTGCATCTAAAGAAGGCAAAACCAGAAGATAAAGTCACAGTGATATAGGTGAATGAAACTCCTGACCTACTATGTCCACAAGTTCATGTTCTCTAAAAATCGAAGAATGAATTTTAGGAACAACTGAGGTGAAGAGTAGAATATATTTATTGAGAGAAGGAAAGCTTCTGTCTGAGAGAGAGACAGAAGGGGACCCAAGCAGGTTGCCCAAGACTCTGCCTTTTCCAGGGACTTTTATAGAGTAAAACCATGGGTTCAAAGTGGGGGAAGACTGGGAATTCACAAGGCAGATGGGCATAAGGTGGGACATAACTATAATTAGCCAATAAGATCAATAGCTCAGGTAAAACTGATTACATTAGGGACTAATGGGAAAGCAAGTCACATAGAAAGCAGGCATTCTCAGGGTTGTGACCTTTACCCTAGAGGGATGGGATAGTGGTCTCAAGGTGAGAGGGAACTAAATAGAATATCAGTCCCCAGGATGTAGATGCATTTGTTTGATCCTTTGACTTGAGACCTGGCCCACATCAAGAGGTGTGTTTCTTCTGTTTTGAGATCTGGCCCTCAGCAAGAGGTGTGTGTCTCCTTTAAGGTCATCAGACATCTTGTGCTCTGTGCCAGCTTCTTCAAGAGCCTAGCCCTGTCTGACTGCCTATAATATTTCTAACTGGCTCAGCTGCCTGTAACAATAGTAGCCTGACTTACATAGTTCCCTAAAGAATGAGTGGAAATTTGAGATCATGCTATCATTGCTAACTACCTAGTCCACTAAATGCAGATATGCATCACATACCAGGAAGGGTGATCTGAATACCTGGACCCATCCCTTCCCCAAATACTCCTGTTTTAGAGTCATAGATAAGCCAAGGTTAATGATGTCAGTCGTATACCATTGCCATGTGCCCCACTTCCCTCTTGGATCAATATTAACTAAACAGTTACACTTGTAATCCTCAGGGTTGATTGTAGTTTGAACCACATTGCAACTTTAGCTGCATAAATTACCACTGACAAAGTGTCTCAGTGACAGCCCACTTGGGACCCCTCTTGTTTCTCAGGAACTATTCCTATTCCCCAATAAACCTTTCCTACTCTTAATCTCCTTTGTCCATTTGAAATCATTCTTCAAGTTCAAGGGCCATAAACTCAGCACATCTGACATCTAGGCATTTGGGAGTAGTATTTCTCCTATATCAGCATGACCAATGTTGTACCCTGAAAATCAAAGATCAAAAGTTATGAAAAAAAAGATAAAAAGCCAAGACATCTTGAAGGAAAAGGAGCACTTTATTTAGGCTGGTACCCAGTGACACGGAGTGCAGGTGGAATTTACACTGCTGTGTAACTAGGCTAAGATTTGGAGTGCTTTATAAAGCGAAAAACTGCAAAGGTGTGGGGGAGCAAAAGGCAAGTTGTCCCAAGAGACAGGCTTATTTTTTCACAGGAAGGTTTGCTCATCAGCACATCTGCACATTCTTAGAGTGCCAGGACATCCTGTTGTTTGCCTAGGGTCAGAGTGTGGTGCTTGTGGTTAGGCCTGGTCCAGGGATACAGCTCTAGGTGGGCTATGCTGGGGAATCAACGGGAAACAAAGCACTGAGGGTTGTGCAGGAGACATACAGGAAATAAAAAGTTCAATTTAGAACAAAGGCTACAGTGCATACAGAACAGAATGGCGGCATGTGAGTTAGGTCACAACAACCAACATTAGCCTTTTCCTCACTGGGAGCTCATTGAAGTTTTCTGTATACTGACTATGTCTCATATATCCAGTTATAACAGAGAGAACTATGGGAAAGGACATGCCCAATAAACACAACTGCCATGACTCAGCTGCCATTGACTATGTCAGTCACACAGTCAATCATGCTCTGCAAGACCAGACATGAGGTGCCCTTAACTGGGCACAACGTTTTAAATTCTTAAACCCAACCCATTCAGCATTTATGTTATTTTCTTTTCTGCCCGCATAAGGCTGATCACTGGACCATTGTTGAAATCTCCTGGCTATGCCAAAATATTATTTGGAAGCTCTTTCCAAATGCCTTGCTAGAGCCAAATGTGGTGGTACACACCTGTAATCCCAGCACTCAGGAGGCTGAGCTAGGAGGATCATTGCAAATTTGAGACAAGCCTGGGCTACAAAGCAAGCTCAAGGCCAGTTTAAACTGCACAGGGTCTCAAAAAGACAAAAAAACAATGTGCCTCACCAAGCAAACCTTACCAGGTTCTGGGTTCCTTGCTCTATCTTGAGTTAGAGTCTAGGTTCTTGTCTGTAACAAACAGTTGAACAAAACACGTAAAAAAAAAAAAAGCAGTGGTCAATCTTATATGAGAAAGTAAAAGTGAAGTGCAGCAGAGAAACTGGCTCTGTAGAATAAGTTTTGGCTTTTTCAAAAAAGAAAAAGCAATAAAAAGACACCTGGAGGATGCAGGGCCAGCTACCATGAAGAAAGTCACAATACCAAGCTCTTCTTTCTGTCTGCATCTTTTATGCTGTCCAAATCTCAAGGAAACCCATGAGAACAACGACATACAGTTCCTGAGAGGTGGTGCTAGGGTCCCACATCTCTAGGTGACACCAGGTCCAGGCCATCCTAATGAAAACCTGCTTGATTTCTTGCAAGAAAGTCATGTGCAGGGTTTTGGGACCTGTTCTGCACATGTGTCTAGGATGTTGTAATTAACAGGTCATGCTCACTTCCCCAGCCAGCTTTGCTATGCCCTACTCTCCTCCCTTATCATACCTAATTAAACTTCATTAAACTTTGCTGCTTGTTTCTTACCCTCATTCGCCGTGTCCAATTTTTCATTCCTGGTGCACAAGATCTTAGACTCATCTGAGGCCCCATCACTCACAGCAACAGTACTAGAAGTGATCTTCCTTCCTCAGACTCCCCAGTGCTGGGAATACAGGCATTCACCTCCACACCCAGCTGAAAAATTAATCAAATGCAAGAGATTTTATTAGGAATTTGCCTTACTGCTGTTAAGTCAGAAGCAGCACAACCAGGGATAGAGCTTAGCACCATGGTGTCTACCTGGCAAGTATGACATCATGAGTTCAATTCCTGGTATCAAAAAAAAAAAAAGGAGCAGAGTTAACATCTGAAGTAGGGGGAGAGGAACCAACTTTGGGATTTGGGATCTAACTCTACCTCCAGTTATCTAGCGCCTGAATTAATTGAATTAGAGGTTACACAGCTGGTGCCAGTTACAGAATGTGGAGAATTGATTATTTTCTTAGTATATGCTAAAACCTCCTATACCTTTTCAGGCACAGAAGTATCCTGTGTTAATTGCTGAGTAACAGAAGAGCAAATATTTGATTTTCCCCCATATAACAATAAAGTTCTATCTGAAAATTGCTGAAAATTAGAAATTAGAAAATATTTTCTAAGAAATGATAGATACTCCCCAAAAGGGAGTTTAAATACACCTTATAACTATGCTCAGCTCTACTTTTTCTTCTCTTCTTTTTTTTTTTTTTTTTTTTGTCTTTTTGAGACATGGTTTCACCATGCAGTTCAGGCTGGCCTTGAACTCACTGTAGCCCAGGCTAGTCTCAAACTCAGTGATCCTCCTACTTCAGCTTCCCAAGTTCTGGGATTACAAGCATGCATCCCCACTCCCAGCTTTTTTCTCAAATTTGAGACAATTTTATTTTTCATAAATAAGGTATTTTGTAAATTAATGAACCCACTATAGAAATATAAACTTAGAAGCCAGATGTAGTGGTGCACACCAGTGAAAGGGAAAACCATACAAGAAAAGTGGGGGGGTTTTTGTTCATTTGAAACTGCCTAGCTCTGTAACTGTTTCATGGCTCTGTAATTACTTTCTTGACTCCTATCACCTTGAGAGCATAACCAAACATGCAGGATGTCTGATTGTGATTAATGATTATTAAATCTAACCTTGTAACCAATGATCCTATCCTACTAGCTAATCAAAAGAACTACCAGGGTATTCTGTCTCACCTTTGTACCTCCTGCTTATGCACCATATAAAAGTCCTAGAGCATCAGAGATGAGGGACTTATATTTTGGGAATGATCCCAATCAGTGTCCATTGACATAAAATAAATCTGCCTCCAAATCCTGGATGTTGTTTTAGTGTTTCTGTTTGCCATAGCACCAACACTCAGGAGACTGAGGCAAGAGAATTACTAAGCGTTTGAGACCAGCCTGGGCTTCATAGTGAATTCAAGGCCAGCCTGAACTACCTAGCAAGAACTTGTCTCAAAATACCTAAAAAGGAGGAGAAAAGGAAGAAGGAGGAAAAGGAGAAGGAAGAGGAGGAGGAGAAGGAAGAGGAGGAGGAGGAGGAGGAGGAGGAGGAGAAGAAGAAGAAGAAAAAAGAAGAAGAAGAAGAAGAAGAAGAAGAAGAAGAAGAAGAAGAAGAAGAAGAAGAAGAAGAAGAAGAAGAAAGAAAGAAAGAAGAAAGAAGAACAACAACAACAAAATTAACTTAGTTATGCACAGTCCTAATGTTTAAAAAAAGATGTAGGGCTGGGAATGTAGCTCAGTGGTAGACTGCTTGCTTAGCACATGTAAAGCCTGGGATTCCAACACCCACAGATAACTCCAGAACTCTGGCAGATGAGGCAGAAAGGTCATGAGTTCAAGCGCAGTCTCTGGGCTACATAGTGAGTTTGAGGTCACTCTGAACTATATGGTCAGACTCAAAACAAACAACAACAAAACCCACAGGGTGAGAAACACCTTGTGTATTCAATTATGTATGTAGACTTTTTCTTTTCCTGTGAAACAAATTCCTTAGGATAAAATATTGAAGGTAAATATGTAAAAATAATTAAGATTCTTGCTGTAAATTTCAAATTGAATTGATTTACATGTCCACGAATGCAGTAATAGTTTTATAATACTATTCTATCATAAAATACAATTTGGACAGAAACTGCTGGTCATCTAGAGGGGCTAGCTAAGTAAATATTGCTTTCCATTTCAAAGGAATAGATATTCACCAGTGTAAGGTACAAACTGAATTCATTCATGCTAGAATTCAGTGGAAAAAATACACTTGAAAGTACAAAGTTCTGAAGTCAATTATTCTACCAGAAAGCAAAGCTCTGAATTGCATATTTTATTATCATATTTCATCTGGAAAGATTCAATTCAAATATTTATGAGCAATAAGTAATAAATTGAGTATAATAACTGGTTATTTCTCTTAAAGATTTATATTTTTTAAAGAAAAAATGTGTTCAGGGATGAAGAGTGATTGTGCCTCATGATTTCATTTTGAACACTGCTTTGCTTTGGTATCACTTGGGAGATTCTAATTTTGAAAAAAAAATTTGCTTATTTTGAAGCAGGAGTGATGTTAGGAAGGTTATGTAAAATAATGGAAGCCAGACATGGTGGCACAGGCCTCAGGAGGTTGAGAGAGAAGGATCTTTGCAAGTTCAAGACCAGCCTGGGATACAAAGCCAGCTCAAGGCCAGCCTGAATGAGAGCCAAAAAGACAAAAAAATAAATAAAATTTTAGAAAATAATAAAATAATGGAAAAGTTTCAGAAAGATTTCCAAAGAGAGATTACACTGCTACTGAGCACTTAGAATGTTAGAGGCCAAGGGCCATGGATATAGCTCAGCAGCAGTAATGACTGCCTGACAAGTGCAAGGCCCTAAGTTCAATTCCCAGTACCAAAAAGTAAATAAATAAACAAATTAAATAAAGGATCCATTTAAAAAGTTGGAGGCCAAAATCAGGACAGTGGTTATAGATGGAAGAATGATTAAGTTCCACATCTGATTTTCACGAGCTAATTGAGGAAATAACTGATATTCTATAATATAAGTGACATTGAAGTTCTTAAAAAGACAATAAATTATTTGGGAGAAAAGGGCAGAAGAGGAGGTGGGTTACTCACAAAAGACTCCACAAGTGTTAGGACATCCAGTCATTAAAGTCTGTAACAGACAATGTGAGAAAATTTCCAATATGCCCTAAAAGTAGTTACAGGTCAGAAGATTGAGAAGAACAGAGGTAAGAGGAGATACTCAACTAACAGTTTTGTTCAAAAAAAAAAAAGGAAGCAAAAGAAAGAGAAACTGCTCCTCAAACCTGAACATATATTGACAATTTGGACTTGAAATGCCAGGTGGAAGCAGACATAGTTGTACGCAGCTGGGATCCCAGCCCTCTGCAGCTTGAGGCAAAAGGATAGCAAATTGAAGTCTACCCCGGGTGACTTAGCAACATCCTTTCTCAAAACAAAATTTTAAAGGGAGCTACTGAGTATGGTGGTACAGTCCTGCAATACCAGTAGTGGGGAGGTTGAGACAAGAGAACCACTATGAGTTTGAGGCCAGCCTGGGCAACATAATGACAGCAAGCCTAGCCTGGATTGCATAGCAAGACCTATCTCAAAAACAAAACAAATACACACACACACACACACACATATGCAAATGACATAGCTTAGTGCAGAAGATGTTCTGGGTTCAATCTCCATTTAAGATTTTTAAAAAGGAAAAAAAAAGCCTAGTGAAGAGGACCATCAGGCATCATTTCATTCTGCTTACAAACCCAACAAATTGAGAAGCAATGAATACTTCTCCTTACAGATGATTCTCCTACCCTAAAACCCACTTCCCTTACTCATATTGTCCCATCCTTACTTACTACAGTCAATGTAGTTTCAGGGTAAACAATTTGTGATTTTTCTGCCCATATTTGTTATAAAATACTCTTTTAGATCCATCTTTTAGATATTTCTCCAACTTGCTGCTAGTGACTAACAGAATTTGTCCTAGCCCTGGTTCCTTTTTTCTGGTTAGCATGTTTTATAACTCAATAAATCTTTTTATTTCAAAGAACTCCTAGTCTCTAAAATTTCAATTTAACATAGATATTACTTTATTATGATTATATCACTGAAAACACACAGAGACACTGTTTCCATGTCCTTACCTGTAATTCCAACAGGATCACTGCAAGTTTGAGGTCAGCCTAGGCTACAAAATTAGTTCAAGGCCAGCCTGAACTACATAGTAAAACCCTCTCTCAAAAAATAAATAAATGAATGACTAAATAAATAAATAATGCTTGGGAAATTGCCTATCCACATGCAAAAGACTGAGTCTAGACCCATACATCTCACCATGTACTAAACTAAAATTAAAGTGGATCAAAGATCTATTTGTTAAAATAGAAAACACTTAGGTCAGGTATGATAGTGTATGCCTGTAATCCCAGCACTTAGGAGGCTGAGGCAGGAGAAACTCTGCGAGTTCATTGCCAGTCTAGACAACATAATGAGTTCAAGGTCAGCTTGAACTACACAGTGGGACCCTCTCCCAAAAAATCAGAACCATTTAGGTGGGTTTTGTGGCACATTCCTTTAATCCTAATACATGGGAGGCTAAGACAGAAGGATATCTGTGATTTTCCTGTTATAACCTAGGATACACAGTGGTTTCAAGACCTACAATGGCTGATACATCATATCAACCTGAGAAGTTTAGAAGATTAATTTGAAGAAAAACAAAGTTCACAGAGTGTTAAAATTTTTACTTCTGAGGTCCTATGTCAGCCTGGAACTGGTTACTTCCCTGAGCAGATTTGTTTCCCAGCATCAAGTGCATATTTCCCTTATCTAACCCCACCCTGAACCCTATGTTATCTCAGGCACTTGTTTCTCATGACTCCAAGTTTGTCCGGAGTTTGAACTTGCCTTAGTGTACAACATATGTGATGTAATTTTCCCTTAGGCCAATCAGTAATATTGATATAAAATAGGTAAAAGTCTCAAAGGCATAGATGTAAGCAAATCTTTTTCCAAACAAAACTTCAGGGATACAAGAAATAATACCAGGAATCAACTAGTGAGATCACATCAATTTAAAAACCTTCTGAAAAGCAGAGAAAACAAGCAAAATTGAAGAGACAATCTACAGAATGGAAAAAATTTTATACCAGCTGTTGCTTGAATAGAGGAATATACAAAGAAGTCAAAAATAATTATACTCCCTTGGTAGAAACCATGCTGGGTCTGAGAGGAATGCAAGAAGCCAATTTGCCAATTTGCCCTTTGCATAAGCCAGCAAACTATGCAGGGCCCAGGAAGAGAGAAACCCATTTGCCTTTCCCATGTGCCAATCAGTACACAAGATGAGACTCAAGAAGCCCCCCTCAAACCCCCTGAAAGCAACTGGTTGGTTCAGAGAACAGGCTGAGTTGATAGCAACTGAGGGGTAAAAACAACTAAATGCTTGTATTGTTTAACTTTGCAGGCCTAAGGCCAGTGTGTGAGCATCTATTAGGAGGATAACAGTATGCAATATGGCAAATACAGCGGATTTCCTTCTGTCTTGTTTTCGAAATCCAATATTGTTCTCACTGCTTTGTTTTGTTCCAACTTATTGCTTTGTTTTGTTTAATGATCTACTTTGATTGGTTTTATTCTGTTTTGTTTTATTTGATTTTACTAGGTCTGATTGTATGGACAACTATTGTGAAGATAACAAGATATATTATGGTAACCATTGTTTATTTCCTATTTTCCTGTTATGAATTTCTGTACTACTCTCACTGTTTTGTTAAGTATTACTCTCTTTAAAATTCAGGAAAAAATTGCACTCCCCAAAACAAAAGACCCAATCAAAAACTGAACAGATACTTTTTGAAGAAGTACAACTGGCCAATAAATATACGAAAAATGTTGAACATCACTGCCATTAGGGAAATGCAAATTAAGGCTACACTAAGATTCTGCCTTATTCCAGAAAGAATGGTCATCACCAAGAAATGAAATAACAACAAATGCTGGTGAGGATGTAGGGAAAAAGGAATTCTTCTATATTGCTGGAGGGAATGTGAACTGCACAACCACCATAGAAATTAGTATGGAGAGTCCATAGAAATTCCACTGGACTCAACTATTTCCTTCCTAGATATCCTTCCAAAATAGATAAAGTCATCATATTGTGGGGATACATGCAGGCTGATGTTTACAATAGCACAATTTATAATCTTGAAAAGAGTTCATATGTTCATCAACAGATGAACAGATAAGGAAAATGTGGTATTCATACACAATGGAATATTACTTTTCCAGAAAGATAAACTTTAGACATTCATAGGTAAATGGATACAGTTAAAGCCATAATATTAAAATGAAATAAGTCAGAAACACAAATTTAAACATCACATGGTTTTTCTTATGTGAGAAACATATATATATATATATATATATATATATATATATATATATATATTTCTATCATATATATACATATATATATGATAGAAAAAGAAATAGGGAGATCTTTTGCTAATGGATGAAGGAACAAGAAATGGAGAGATGGGGAGGGGGGGACAAAAGGGATGGGGGAAAAGAATTGAAGGGAAAAAAATATTAGACATTTTGCAAATGAGGAGACTAAGAGTTGGGAGGCACAGGGAAAATAAGAGGTGTAGGGAATTTTAAAAAAGAATAAAAGTGTATTATGTACATTTACCAATGCCTCATGATAAATATAATCATTATATGCTGCAAACATATAATAATAAAAAAATGAAAAGGAAATGTTTCTTTTTTTCTTAAAAAAATAAATACACTTAATCGTAAAGCTGTCTGGTTTTGAAAATGGAATGTTTGATTGATTTTTGTGATCCTGGGAATTGAACCCAAAACATTCCCAGTCCTTTTTATTTTATTTTATTTTTATTTTTACTTGTATGTTTGTTCAGAGAGGGTCTGCCTTTGTAATTCAGACTGGCTTTGAAGTCACTATGAAGCCCAAGCTAGCTTTAAACTCATGGAAATTCTCCTTCGCCACCTTCCTGGGTGCTGGGATTATAGCCACATAACACAATATTTGGCTTGATGAACAACTTTAATCACAGCAATCTAAGTACTACTTCTCTGGACAGGCTAGGTGGCACATGACTGTAATCCCAGTAATCAGGAGGCTGAGGTAGGAGTATAGTTGTAAAGAAATGAGGAGTATCTCTGAACCATTGAGGGAGCACTGTCCAAATAAGTTATTGAGACCTGAGAGTGTCTGAGTCACTCATGTAAACACAAAGAAATCCTGACAATCAGAGTGTAGGGGGGATGGTTAAAAAAAGGCATCTTTAAGATCTAGGACTGGGCCCAGTGACCACCAAGCAGACAGAGGGACCCAGATTCCAGCTTTGGGCCCTGACCCCACACTCTGGTGGAATCCCAGCTCATGGAAAGGGACTTTGAGCCTGCTCCCAGGTGGTAAGACCACATGCTGCATCCAAGACCACCCTGGGCCACACACAGGGATACAGGGAGGGAGGCCCAACCAGGCCACACCCAGCAACCACCAAGCAGCCAGCAGGACCCAGATTCCAGCTTTGGGCCCTGACTCTGTGCTCTAGCAGAATCCCAGTGCACAGAAAGGGACTTTGAGCCAGCTCCCAGGTGATAAAACCACATGCTGCATCTGAGACCACCCCAGGCCATACATAGGGACAGGAACCCAACTAGGCCATGCCCAGCAGCTGTTAAGCAGCCAGTGAGACCCAGATTCCAGCTTGGGCCCTAAGCGCATGCTCTAGTGGAAGCCCAGCACAAGTTAAAAAAACTTGGAACTTAGCTCCCAGGCAGCAAACCTTGGACTAAAGTGGATTAACTGTGCCAGTGTGGTGAGTATGCCCCTAAAATAGAGGTGTACAGTGGGTAAATAGGGCCAGTAGTAAAGTCCCTCCAACTAACTGTAAGAACTTGGTGAGTCTGAAAAGAGTGTGGGTGACCCCATCCTACACTCAGAAAACATCAGGCAGAGTGAAAATGGCAAAACAAAAAAGCAAAATGCAGCCTCAAACATCTAGTCCACCAGAAGCAAGTGCAGGAGATATTGAAATAGAGGACCCCAAAAGTAACATGCCAGAAATCTCTGAAAAGATAGCAACCAAAGTAAGAATACAACTCCATGAGGACTTAGAGGAAATAGAGTTAGAAGTACTCTCCCACGTAAAGACAGAAACAACAATCTTAGTAAAGGAGTTGCTGAGCACAGCTAAAGAAGAAATTGAGAAAAACATACAGGAGCATGGGAAACTGAAACCTTGAGTGAACAATGTAGAAAACATGCAGAATTCATGAAACAAACTCAAGGAGACATCCAAGAAACAAAAATTATATTCAAAGCTTGCAAAACTGCTTAAATGAAGCTGAGGATAGGATTTCAGACATTGAGGACAGGATTGCAATTAGTGATCATGAAAGGATACAACTTTTAAAAGTAACAAAACAGCATGAAGTGACAATCCAACAGCTTCAGGATGATGCCAAGGGAAAGAATATAAGATTAATAAGCATCAGTGAAGAAGCCGTAGTCAATGCAAATGACATAGCCAAATATTCACAGAAGTAATGGAAGAAAATTTCCCAAACATGGGGAAAGAATCTGATATGCAGATAAGTGAGGCATATAAAAAGCCAAACAGTCACAATCAACATAAATCCACACCCAGACACATAATAATTAAGATCTCAGACATGCATCATAAAAACAGAGTACTAAAGGCTGTCAGAGAAAAGACACAACTCACCTACCAAGGAAAGCCCATTAGATTCACAGCAGACTTTTCAGCACAAACCCTCAAGTCAAGAAGAGCTTGGAGTAAGGTATTTCAAGCCCTGAAATAAAACAACTTTTAACCCAGACTGACACACACAGCATAACTTTCATTCCAATTTAATGGAGAAACAAGATACTTCCATGACAAAGAACTGAAGAAATGCACATCCAACAAACCAACCCTAGAAAGAGTACTGAAAGACATACTAGACAAAGATAAAAATGACCACAATCCCCAAAACAACAACAAAAAGAAACCACCAGGTAGGATAAGCAATTAAATAAGGGGAAAGCAGAAAGACACAACTGGAACATAACATGGCAAAGTCAAGCCAGTACATATCAGTGATATCCATAAATATAAATGGCCTCAATTCACCTATAAAAAGAAATAGATTGACAGAATGGATCAAGAAATAGGATCCCACAATATGCTGTATGCAAGAAACACATCTGACCCAAAAGGAAACTCATAGATTAAAAGTCAAAGGATGGAAAACAATATTCCATGCAATGGGAACCCAGAAAAAAGCAGGGGTAACTATTCTAATTGTAGACAACATGAACTTAAAAACCTAAAATAATTAAAAGAGATAAAGAAGGTCACTACATACTTATTAGTGGTAAAATTTAAGAGGAAAAACTAACAATTTATAAATATATATGCAACAAATACAGGAGCACCCAACTATGTAAGACAAACACTAATGGACATGGAAAACAAAATACACAAGAACACAATTATAACAGGGGATCTTAACATCCCATTGTCACAAAGAGATAGAACAACTAGACAAAAAGTCAGCCAAGAAATAACACAACTGCATCATACCTATGAGCAATTGGACTTAGTAGACAATTACAGAGTGTTCCACTCAACCACATCAGAATAGGCATTCCTCTCAGCAGCACATGGGGCATTCTCCAAAATAGACCATATATTAGCCCATAAAACATTCTTAAGTAAATGCAAAGGCATTGAAATCATACCATGCATAATATCTTACCATAGCTCACTGAAATTGGAAATTAATGGCAAAAGAAATGGCAAAACCTGCATAAATACATGGAAATTAAATAACAACCTTTTGAACAACCAGTGGGCTACAGATGAAATTAAAGAAGAAATAAAGCAATACCTATAGTTCAGTGAAAACACAGAAAAAAACATACTGTAATCTATGGGATGCAATGAAAGCAGTCTTAAGAGGGAAATATATAGCAATAACTTGTCATATCAAGAAAACAGAATGAGCACAAATAAACAACCTAATGCTCCATCTCAAGTGTCTAGAAATAGAAGAACAAGCTAAACCCAAAGCTCATGAATGAGAGGAAATTGTAAAGATTAGAGCAGAAATCAATGCAATTTAAACTAAACAAAAACAATAGAAAGAATTAATGAATCAAAAACCTGGTTCTTTGAGAGAATAAACAAAATTGACAAACCCCTAGATAACCTTATCAAGAGAAAGAAAGAAAAACACAAATTCACACAATAAGAACAGAAAAAGGGGAAATTACTATAGATCCCATGGAAATTCAAAAGATCATGAATACCTACTTTGAAAATCTCTACTCACATAGAGTGGAAAACACAGAAGAAATGTGCACAGATTTCTAGAAACATATGAACTACCAAAGCTCAACCAAGAAGATTAGCAATTTTGAACAACCCAATATCAGCTATTGAAATTGAAAATGTAAGCCAGGCTATTGGGAGGCTGAGGCAGGAGGATCATTGTGAATTCAAGACCAGCCTGGGCTACCAAGTGGGCTCAAGACCTGCACAAACTTTGAGACCCTGTCTCAAAAAGACAAAAAAAAAAAAAGAAAGAAAGAGAAGAAATTGAACAATGTAATTAAAAACTTACCAACAAAGAAAAGCCCAGGTCTGGATGGATTCACAGCTGAATTCTAAGAGAAATTTAGAGAAGATTTGATGCCAATAGTCCTTAAAATCTTCAATGAAATTGAGAAGAAAGCAATCCTCCCTAAATCATTCCTGGAGGCAAGTATTACTCTCATACCAAAACCAGAGAAAGATCCAACCAAAAAGGAGAACTATAGACCAATCTCACTGGTGAACATTGATGCAAAGATTCTCAATAAAATACTGGCAGATAGAATACAGAAAATCATCAGTAAGATTATACATCATGACCAAGTGGGGTTCATTTCAGGAATGCAAGGATGGTTTAACATATGCAAATCAATAAATGTAATATGTCACATCAACAGAGCCAAAAACAAAAACCCACAAAAATAGGATCCCACAATATGCTGTATGCAAGAAATACATCTGACCCAACAGGAAACTCATAGATTAAAAGTCAAAGGATAGTCATCTCAATAGATGCAGAAAAAGCTTTTGACAAAGTCCAACACATGTTCATAATAAAAACCCTTCAGAAACTCAGAAAACATGGTGTCTACTTCAACCTTATAAAGGCCATCTATGACAAACCAACAGCCAACATTATACCTAAATGGACAAAATTGAAAGCTTTCACTTTAAAATCAGGAACAAGACAAGGATGTCCATTGTCACCACTCCTTTTCAATATAGTTCTGGAAACATTACCCAGGGCAATCAGATGAGAGAGAAAAATAAAAGGAATAAAGATAGGAAAGAAAGAATTAAATTAACACAATTTGCAGATGACATGGTACTCTATATAGAAGACCCAAAAGGCTCCATTAAAAGACTAATAGAGGTAATAAAAAAGTTCAGCAGTGTAGCTGGATACAAAGTCAATGCTCAAAAATCAATAACATTCCTGTACACAAACAAAAAACTAACTGAGAGAGAAATTATGGAAATATCGCCCTTTACAATAACATCTAAAAAAATGAAATACTTAAGAGTCATCCTAACTAAAAATGTAAAAGACCTGGAGTGGACTGCACCCAGCAACCTTCATTCAACCAGGGGAGACAGGCCTGCCAAAAGGGGAGCCAGGCCTGGACTGCCACCATGAGGTGAGTTGCAGCTCACCAGGACAGGTCCAGGAAAAGTCTGGGACCCTCAATCCTGGCAGCTAGGTGCCTGTCCAGCCCCCTAAGATGCTGGACTACACCCCAGAGGTTCCATGGGCTTGAGTAGTCCAGTGACCTTTATCCAGCCAGGGAAACCAGGCCCACCCTGCAAGGGGAGCCAAAACAGCATGAGTCCCTGTAGCACAGGGCACAGGAGGTAATTTCCCACACATCCAGGGAAAGCTTTGGAACATTGCTGGAAACATGGAAATATAGGAAAATGACAAAATGAAAGACCAAAATGCAGTCTCAAACCTCCAGCCCATCCCAAGAAAGCCTAGAAGCCATGTACATAGAAGAAGATACTAGCCATATACCTGAAATGCCTGAAATCATATCAACTGAAATAAAGAAGCAAGTACGAGAAGCTATGAGGGAACTCAAATGAGAAATAATCTCCCAAGTAAAAGAAGAAATGATAAAAGTAGTGAAAGAAATACTGAATGCATCCAAAGAAGACACAGATAAAAAATTAGAGGGACAAAGCAAAATGATAGAATCCCTGAATGAACAGTTTAAGAAACAAACAGAATACATGAAGTAAATTCAAACAGATATACAGGAAATTAAAAATTCTATTGAAAGTTGCAAAAACCACCTCGACTCAACAAAAGTGAAGATAGAATCCCAGACAACAAAGATAAGATTGCAGCTAGGAAAGGAAAGATCTTCTAAAAACAACAAGAAATCAGGAAATAACAATTCAACAGCTGCAAGATGATGCAAAGAAAAACAACATAAGATTAATAGAGGTAAATGAAAAATAAGGGGACAACAAAAAACATATTAAGAGGCTATTTACAGAAGTAATAGCTGAAAACTTCCCAAACATGAGTATGGAAACTGACATACAGATTAGTGAGGCATATAGAACTCCAAATAGCCATAACCAAAACAAAACTACACCCAGACTTATAAAAATCACCATCCCAGAAATCCAACATAAGAACAGAATATTAAAAGCTGTTAGAGAGATAAGACAGATCACCTATAAAGGAAAACCTATCAGAATCGCAGCAGACTTCTCAATGCAAACAATGAAGTCAAGAAGAGCATGGAGTGAAATGTTTCAGATACTAAAGGAAAATGGCTTCCACCCCAACTGATGTACCCTGCAAAGCTGTCCTTCAAAATGGATGGAGAAATAAGATACTTCCATGACAAAGAACAGCTAAAAAACTTAATGATTACCAAACCAAATCTACAAAGAATACTGAAAGACATTCTAGATACACATAGGAAAAAACCACTAAGCAAGACAGACAATTAAACAGAATGGAAAGTTAAGATACAACATCAGAAAGATAACATGTCAACAATAAACCAATATATGACAGGTATAACCATTAATGTAAATGGCCTCAATTGACCAATTAAAAGAAGCAGATCAAGAAAAAATGTCCAACCATACACTATCTACAAGAAACCCACCCACCTCAAAAGGAAACTCATAGACTGAAAGTCAAAGGATGCAAAACAATACTCCATGCAACAGGAACTCAAAAAAAAGTGGGGATAGCTATTCTGTTTGCAGACCAAGTGAACTTCAAACCAAGAATGGTCCGAAGAGATAAAGAATGTCACTAAATACTAGATAGGGGGAAAATGCAAGAGGAAGAGATAGAAATCTTAAATATATATGCACCAAATTCCAGAGCACCCAGTTACACAAAGCAAGTATTTACAGAAATGAAAAATCAAATAGGCAATAACACAATTATAACAGACTTTAACACACCATTTACACAAAGTGATAGATCAACTAAACAGAAAATCAGCAAAGAAATAACAGAACTGAATCACACCTGTGAACAAATGCACTTGATAGACATATAGAGTGTTCTATCCAACAACATCAGGATATACATTCTTCTCACCAGTACATGGGACATTCTCTAAAATAGAACATATATTAACACAAAAAACATATTTAAGTAAATGCAAAAGAATTGAAATTATCCCATGCAATTATCAGATCATAGTGCCATGAAACCAGAAATTAGTGATAAAAGCAAATGCAAAAACACCATACACACATGGAAACTGAATAATACACTTTTGAGCAATCAGTGGGTCACAGAGGAAATTAAAGAAGAAATTAAACAATATCTGCAAGCAAACAAAAATACAAATACAACTTATTGGAACCTGTGAGATGCAATGAAAGTGGTCCTCAGAGGAAAATTTACTGCACTGAGTTCCCACATTAAGAAAACAGAATGAACACAAATCAGCTACCTGATATTACACCTCAAACATCTAGAAAAAGAAGAGAAAGCCAAGCCCAATGCCAAAAGAAGGGAGGAAATTATAAAGATCAGAGCAGAAATTAATGCAATAGAGACTAACAAAACAAAGAGTTGGTTCTTTGAAAGAATAAATAAAATTGATAAACCCCTAGCCAACCTAATTAAGAAAAGGAAAGAAAAGACTCAAATTCATGCAATGCAGAATGAAAAAAGGTGAAATCATTACCAACCCTGTGGAAATACAGATGAACATCAACAACTATTTTGAAAACCTCTATTCTCATAGGTTTGATAACACAGAAGAAATGGACAGATTCCTAGACACATATGAACCACCAAAGCTGGATCACTAAGATGTAAAACTGCTGAATAACTCAATTTCTATTAATGAAATTGAAAACATAATCAAGTCCCTACCAACAAAGAAGAGCCCAGGCCCACACAGACTCACTGAGGAATTCTAAAAGAAATACAAAGAAGACTTAATGCCGACACTCCTTAAACTCTTCAATGAAATTGGAAGGGAAGCAATTCTCCCTGTCATTCCTGGAAGCAAATATCACTCTAGTACCAAAACCTGAGAAAGACCCAGTTGAAAAAGAGAACTATAGGCCACTCTCCCTAATGAACATAGATGCAAAAATTCTCAATAAAATATTGGCAAACAGGATGCAGCAAATCATTAAGAAGATTATATATCATGACCAAGTGGGATTCTTCCCAGGCATGAAGGGATGGTTCAACATATGTAAATCAATAAATGTAATCCACCATATCAATATAGCCAAAAGTAAGAATCACATGATCATTTCTATAGATTCAGAAAAAGCTTTTGATAAGATCAAACACCCATTCATGATAAGAAACTTACAGAGAATTGGAATAGATGGTCTATACCTCAATATGATAAAGGCCATCTATGACAAACCAACAGCTAATGTCATATTAAATGGCCCAAAACTGAAAGCCTTTATCTTGAAATCAGGCACAAGACAAGGATATCCCTTATTACTGCTCCTATTCAACATAGCACTGGAAATACTAGCCAGACCAATTAGACAAGAGAGAGAAATAAAAGGAGTAAAGATAAGAAAAGAAGTTATATTATCATTATTTTCAGATGACATGATACTCTACATAGAAGACTCCCAAAACTTCATTGAAAGAATCCTAGATATAATAAATAAATTCAGCAATGAAGCTGGATACAAAGTCAATACTCAAAAATCAATAGCATTCTTATACACTAACAACAAAATCACTGAGAGAGAAATAAGAGAAGCCACACTCTTCACACTAGCATCCAAAAAAAATGAAAAACTTAGGAATTAATCTAACAAAAGCTGGGGGTGTGGAAGACAAGATGGCTGATCAGTGAACAACAAAACACAAAGCCTCCTGGGAGAAATAACTCATTTGCCAGAATAAAACACCCTGGAGAGACCCAGACAGAGGAAGATGAATCCTCTTGACACAGGAAGAAATTAAAATGTAAAAAAGCTCATCAAATGCTTCAGGACTACAACTGAAACAGCTAAAAATTATGGGAAAGAGCGTTTTCGTGGTGACCCACCAAGTTTGCACCAGCCTGAATGCGCACCGGCAGCTGGAGCTGCCCAAACTCGTTACCACCACTCACAGGAAGCACAGCAGCACTGAAGTCAGGGGTTGGTGAGCCCAAAGGAGAACAGAAATGGTGAAGGGACCTTCATTAATCCATGGTCAGTGCTGGGAATGAGACCCTTCCCCATGAGAAGGGCGTGACCAAATGGGTGACTAGTTGGAATTGGGCAGGAGGAGCCTGAACTCAGAACAACAGTGACCTCAGTTGGTTCCTCCCTCCCCAGAGCAGATTCTTGGGATTCGCTTGCATTGGGCCGTGCCCCTGGCCGAGATGCAATGAGCCATCCCAAATCAAATCCCTGCTCCTAGAACCCACTAACCCAGTGAAGACCCCTGAAGTTTGATTGGCCCAGTGGGGAGGGGCAAGCATATGCAGCTGCTGCTTACACCTCAGTGACAAGACCAGGCAGGAGAGGGCAGAGGTCCCTCATCAGTGTGCTTCAGAGAAACCATGGCCAACAGGGAAAGGGGATGGGACCTGCACTGTAACCTGTGTGGATGAAGCCAGGGCCATGAAAGGAGAGAGAGGCAGGAGGAGGCCCCCAGCCCAGAGAGTACTGATCCAGGAGAAGGAAAAACAAGGGAGCCTGAGGGTGGCAAACATGCAACATCAGACATGGCTTCAATGGACATTAAGAGATATCTTTGGGACCATGTAGATGAGCTCAAAACTGAAATATTAAATCAGGTAAAGCAGGATATGAGTAGAATAATAAAAGAAATGCTCTCAGGAAGCATCTTTCAGGATGATATGGACAGAAGAAGGGAGGAACACAAAAAAAGGAGAGAAACATTTGATAAAGAATATAAAGAAAATATAGAATACATGAAGCAGATTCAAAGAGACTACCAGGAAATTAAAAGCTCCATTGAAAGCTGGCAAAACTCCTTAAAAGAAACTAAGCATAGACTATCAAAACTAGAAGACAAGTTTGCAATGTGTGATCATGAAAGGAAAGATCTCTTAGAAATAACAAGGAAACAGGCAGTAACAATACAAAGGCTAGAAGATGATAAGAGAATCTACAATTTAAGAATAAGAAATGTGAACAAAGAAGCAGGAATACATACAGGCAAATTACAAAGGCTATTCACAGAAATGATTAAGGAAAACTTCCCAAGCATGGGAAAAGAAAATGACATTCAGTTTTGTGAGGCATACAGAACTCCAGCCACCTACAACCAAAACATCTACACCCAGACATATAATAATCTAGATACCAGAAATTCAATATAAAAACAGAATATTAAAAGCCATCAGAGAAAAGAAACAGATAACCTATAAAGGTAAGCCCATCAGAATCACGGCTGACTTCTCCACACAGACCATCAGATCAAGAAAGTGAAGTATTGTAAGCCCTGAAAGAAAATAACCTCCAGCCCAGATTGATGTACCTTGCAAAACTGTCACTAGAAATTAATGGGGAAACAAGATGTTTCCATGACAAAGAGGAACTGGGGGAGTTTGTGACCAACAATCCAACCCTACAGAGAACACTGAAGGACATTCTAGAGAGAGAAAAAAATACCAGGATTTTAGGAACAGTGGCAGAAAGGCCTCAATGAGTGGGGCAGGCAGTAGAATGAAGGAGAAAATTAGACAAACAAAGGCAAAAAAATAGCATAGCAAAAATGAGGCAGAGAAGGATAACTAGAATCTCTAATATAGATGGCCTTGATATGCTATATTGTTAATAGTGCACCAGGATTTAAAACCCACATTACTCACACTAATCTGCTTAGATGTGTTATATTCTGTTCCAGTCATTCTACCTGTACTAGATTTGAGGGCACAGACAATAATCCTGAAAATAACAGGATGTAGTACAGTAATCATCCTTAATTTCCTATTAACTTAATCTAAAGCTCTGTAAAACCTACACTGTTTTACCATGTTTGAATGTAATTGAATCTGGTCTGTTGGGATCACTGTTTTGTATTGATAGATTTTATTCAAAGCTGTTATGATTGATAGTATCAAGTCTGAGAGTATAGGCAACTGCACTTAAGATGACAAGATCCAATAGAATATCCACTGTGGTTTGATTACCTGCTTTTGAAGTTTTATACTGTCCACAATGTTTTATTTTTACTAATATTGTTATTTACTGCTATACTCAATTGTACTGCTATATTCAATTATGCCTGATGATATAGACATTCTATTGAAGATAATAAGAAACAACACAGTAATCATTGTAGATCACCTTGTACTGTGGTTTTATATGACCTTTTGGTTTCACGTTTTTATAAAAAAATTTTTTTGTTTTGCCTTGCTAAGTTTTGTTTTTCCCTCTAATACAGAAAGGATAGAAATACATGCAGAGATTCATGCATGCATAGCTGTTTACACGCTCACTATTTGACAATCTACTTTGTATGCTTTAATTTTGTAACTTGAACAACTATTTCTAAGAGGACAATATGTAATTTATTAACTAGTGATTTCTTATTGTTTATCTTTTTTGGGGGGAATTCAGTATTACCTCTACCCTTTACATGCTTTTGTTTCTCTTTTAAAAAAAGATGTAAAAGAGTTGTATGGAGAAAATTATAATACCCTGAAAAAAGAAATCAAAGAGGACCTCAGTAAATGGAAAGACATTCCTTGTTCATAGATAGGAAGAATAAATATTGTGAAAATGGCCATTCTCCCAAAATTGTTATACAGAGTCAATGCAATCCCAATGAAAATACCACTAACATACCTCATAGATCTAGAGAAATCACTCCTAAAATTCATCTGGAACCAGAAGAGACCTAGAATAGCAAAGACAATTCTAAGCAGCAAAGGCAAGGCAGGAAGCATCACATTCCCTGACTTGAAGTTATACTACAAAGCTACCATAATAAAATCAACATGGTATTGGAATAGAAACAGATCTGAAGATCAATGGGATAGACTAGAAGATACAATGACAAACACTCTCAGCTACCTTATCTTTGATAAAGGGGCCAAGCATGTTCACTGGAAGAATGATAGTCTCTTTAATAAATAGTGCTGGAAAAACTGGCTTTCCATATGCTGAAAACTAAAATTAGACCCATGCCTGTCACCGTGTACTAAACTAAAATCTAAATGGATCAAAGATCTAAATATTAAAACAGAAACACTAAATCTTTTGGAAGACAGAGTAGGTAAAAATCTTGAAGATATAGGGGTTGTTAGAGAATTCATGAACAAGAACCAAACTGCACAGTTCCCAGAATCAATAACTGAGATCACGTCTTATTAAAAAGTTTCTGCATGTCCAAAGAAATCTCCATCAGAGTGAAAAGAAAACCCACAAACTGTGGGATAAAAAACCTTAGTGAACTGTCCCTTAGACAAAGGACTTCTGGCCAGAACTTATAAAGAATTTTTTAAAAAATCAGACCCCCGAAATTCAAAGACCCAATCCAAAAATGGGCAAGCGAGATGAACACACAGTTCTCAGATGAAGAAATACAAATGGCAAATAAATACATGAAAAAAGTTTCAGCATCATTGGTCATTAGAGAAATGCAAATTAAAACCATATTGAGATTCTATCTCACTCCAGAAAGAATGGCCATGTTCAACAAAACCACCAACAACAAATGCTGGAGAGGCTGTGGGGGAAAAGGAACTCTTCTGTGCTGCTGGTGGGAGTGTAGATTGGTGAAATCACTGTAGAGATCAATCTAGAGATTCCTCAAAAAGCTGGGTTTGGAGGTCCCATTTAACCCAGCTATTCCACTTCTAGGCAAATTCCCAGATCTGAAAACATCTCACCACAGTGATATATGTGCACCCATGTTTATAGCAGCACAATTTGTAATAGCCAGATCTTGGAAACAACCTAAGTGCCCATCAACTGAGGAATGGATTAAAAAAAAATTGTGGTGCTTTTATATAATGGAGTACTACTCAGCTATAAAGAATGATCACATTGAGATATTTATAAATAAATGGATGCAACTTGAATCCATACTCATAAGTGAAATAAATCCCAAACTCACATGTATAAATACAGTATAGTCTCCCTAGTTTAAGTAATGGTAAGAGTACAGAAGATTTTATGGTAATCATGGTTCACCGTTATATTGCTTTGAAGTCTTATGTTTTCATTCATTGGTTGAAATGGTTTTATTCTGTTTTGTATGATCTTAATATATGTGATGGTATGAATAGTTACTTTGAAGAAAAAACAATATGGCAGTGATTGTTGATTTGATATCATCTTGCTCTGAATTCCTACCATGCTTTTGTTTTTCTATTACCATTGGTTCTATCATGTTGTGTCTTATTGGATTTTAACATGTATGATAGTATAAACAAAATTTTTATGGAAAATATAGTAGCCATTGTTCATCTTCTGTTATTTGGTTCAAAATGCATTGCAATACTTTCATTCTTTTGAGTGGTTTTATTCTATTTTGTTATGTTTGACATTATCATGTGTAAAGCTAAGCTCAACTATTTCAAAGAAAGACATTATGATAGCTACTGTTAATATCCAATTGTCTTGTTGTGAAGTGCTGTGTTGCTTACATTGTTCTGTTCTGATCTGCTTAGATCTGTCCTCTTTTGTTTTATTGTCTTTAAAATTTAAAAAATTTTAAAAAATAAAAATGTAAAAGATCTATATGCTAAAATTTATACTATACTGAAAAAGGAGATTGAAGAGGATATTAGAAAATGGAAGAATATTCCTTGCTCTTCACTAGGAAGAACCAACATTGTGAAAATTACCTATACACCCTAATAGTTATACAGAATTAATGCAATCCCAATCAAAATACCATTGACATGCCTCACAGATTTAGAGAAAACACTCCTAAAATTCATGTTGAAACAGAAGAAACCTAGAATAGCAAAGGCAATTCTGGACAACAAAGGCAAGGCAGGAGGCATCTCAATTCCTGCCTTGAATCTATACTAAAAAGCCACAGTGATAAATCAGCATGTACTGGCAACAAAATAGACCTGAGGATCAATGAAGCAGATTAGAGGATGCAAGCACAACTACAAAGACACACAGCCACCTGATATTTGACAAAGGGGCTAAATATGTCCACTGGAAGAAGGATAGTCTCTTTAATAAATGGTGTTGGAAAAACTGGCTCTCCACATGCTGAAGACTGAAACTAGATCCATGCATATCACCATGCACAAAACGAAAGTCTAAATGGATCAAAGACCTAAATATTAAAAACACTAAATATACTGGAACAAAAGGTACATAGAAGTCTCAGAGACATAGGGGTAGGCAGAGAATTTATGAACAAAATGCAAACTGCATGGGAAACATTTCAAAGAATCAACAACTGGGATCTCATATTATTGAAAAATTTCTGCACTTCAAAGGAAATCACCAAAAGAGTGAAAAGAAAACCCACACAATGGGAAAGAATTTTAGCCAGCAACCCCTCAGACAAAGGACTTATATCCAGAACATATAAAGAATTGAAAAACATCAAGCTCCCCAAATTCAAAGACCGTCTCCAAAAATGGGCATCTGAGATGAACACACAGTTCTCAGGGAAAGATATACAAATGGAAAATAAATACACGAAGAAATGTTCACCATCACTGGTCATTTGAGAAATGTAAATTAAAACAACATTAAGATTTCACCTCACTCCAGAAAGAATAGCTTCCATCAAGAAATCAATTGATAAGAAATGTTGGTGAGGCTGCGGGGGAAAAAGGAACACTGCTCCACTGTTGGTGGGAATGTAGACTGGTGCAACCACTATGGAAATCCATATGGATAATTCTCAGAAGACTAGGGTTAGATGTTCCTTTCAACCCAACTATTCCCCTCCTGGGTATTTTCCCAGAAGAACTGACAAATTCATATCACAGTGATATATGTGCACCCATGTTCATAGCAGCACAATTTCTAATAGCTAAATCTTGAAAACAACCAAGATACCCATCAACTGCAGAGTGGATAAAAATATGTGGTTTTTTACACAATGGAATATTACTCAACTATAAAAAATGATGATCTTGTGGCCTTCATAGGTAAATGAGACAACTCGATACTATCATTAGTGAAATAAATAAGAATCATATTTATAAATATCACATTGTGTCTGTAGTGTAAAAAGTGATAAGAACTATAAGAGTAATAAAACCCAAAATGTGAATTGCTATTGTAAAAAAGAGAGGAAAAGAAAGTGCTCTAAAAGATATAACTGCATGTACATTTGAGTGTGTAAAATAGATGACCATATTGCTGAATCTTTGTTGGATTTTTGAGCAGAACTGTTTGCAGTTTCACTGTTTGAATGTCTACTATGTTACCTTTAATTTTGTAACTTGAACAACTACATCCAAGATGACAATATGTAATTTATCAACTAGTGATTTCTTAGTGTTTTTTTCTGTTTTCTTTTAGAATTCTGAATTGTTGCCACCCTTTTTTCTTTTGCTTTTTTCTCTTTAAATAACGTTTATAAAAAATGCATAATTTCTATTATAAAAAGGAGAGGAAATAGGAAGTGCTATAAAAGATATAACTGCATGAATATTTAAGTGTGTAGGATTGATAACCATACTTCTAAGTTCTTGTTGGATTGTTGAACAGATCTGTTTACAGTATCACTGCTTGAATGTCTACTTTGTATGCTCTAATTTTGTAACTTGAACAATTATTTCTAAAAAGACAGTAAGTAATTTATCAACCAGTGATCTTTCACTGTTTATCCTTTTTTTTTTTTGAAATTCTGTAATATCTACCTTTTTTTGGTTTTTTTTTCTTTAAATAAAAAAATTAAATAATAAAAAAAGATCTAGGACTGTAAAATGAGTGGTGAAGGGAAGGATATGAGAGAGCATAGTACTAGAGTTTGGCACCACTGGATGAATTGGGGTAACAGCATCATTGATTATCCTAAGGTCTTGTATCACACATAGGACCCATTAGGCTTGAGTATCAGGAAAATGGGAGTATCGTATGGCAAATGGGTAGGTTTAAGACAACCATTGTGTACAAAACTCTTGATTATAGGTTTAAGTCCCCATAAACATTTGGGAGTTATAGGATATTGGGAAACACAAGGAAAAATTAAGGGATCCATGAGATGAATTATAATAGGCCTGGCATGGGTATAACAGGTGGGCTGGGAGGTATCCCAGACTATAGGATTGACCAAAGAAGAAGGGAGAGGAGGGGATGGCTTTGCAATGCACTGTGAGGGTGTTTGGAGGATGAGAGCTGGGGGAAGGAGAAGGTACAAGAAAGTTAAACTTTTGAAGATGATTCCTACCTAAAGGGGGAGAGGGACATGTTGGAATTACTAGAAAGCTATGGGTAAAGAAAATAGCTTGGAACCTACTGGCATAGGCCGTGTCTGAAGACACTGTGTAGGTTTGTCATCAACATCCACTACACAGACTGAGGATTTAATATAACTGCCTGAAAACTCAGGAAGAACACTGTATGTTGCCCCTGTGTCTGAAAGTACAGAGAGTGTCTTACCAGAGACTTCCAGTGAGACTTGGGGCTCCAAGAAGGATACCCTAACAGGGGCTGTGGGTCCCAAGCCCCATCAATCTTCAGTAGCAAGTCTAAGTAGATCAGCCAGTGATGAATCCGGTTGTGGTGAGATCTCCTGTGAGGGCAAGGAGTTAGGGAATGGCTTACCTGCTCTCTGGTGGCTAGGACAGTCACTCTTCCAATGGCCCTGGAGATTTCACTGGGGGCAAGGCCCCAAAGGAACTCCTGGGTTGGGACATTCTCTTGCCCAATGTGCTTCCTTGAAGCATGGTCTAGGAGGGGCTCCAGCATCTCCACCTTATTTCAGTTTACCTGTTTTAGAGCCCCAAGTGCCACTGCTAAAATATCAGATTGATATTTGACAAGCTTCTTTTTTTTGTACCCCTTTTTTCTCCTTTTGAATTTTCTCCTTTTGTTGAAAACATGAAAGGCCTATTACAAAGGTCTCCCTGTGGGGTTTTAGGGCCAAGTTCAGCCTTTTGTAGTTTCACAAGAATATCAGGAGCAGACTGAGAAATAAAATAAGAGTTAATAACAATTGGCCCTTTATGAGAGTCTGCATTTATATTAGTAAACTTAATTAAGGTGTCTCTAAGATGAGTTAGGAACATAGTTGTATTTTTATTAGCCTCTTGGATCTATTTTAAAAACGTGTTATAGTTAGTATGTTTTTGAGTTATTTTATTATTTGATTATACATTTAATCATCTTATGTATTTTATAAGAACCTTCTCCATTTTGGTAATTCCAGTGAGGATCCTATTTAGGCACTGCAGAAGGCCCAGGGTCATTCTCAGCAATATTCGTTTTATGTCTGTGATCCACTTTTTTATTTTTAGCTGCTTGTAACAGCTGAGCTTGCTCTTGTGAGCTGAGGGCAGTGTTTAGAAACATAAATATCTTTGAAATATAAATCATAACAATTAGTTATAAATTTAAATCTCTACCATGCACAGGGAAGCACAAGATGGCAACTTGATTACCATTTGACCTACAACAAGATGGCTGCTGGTGGTGACATAGTGAGGGAACACAAGATGGCAACTGGTCATCATGTGACTTGCAACAAGATGGCAGCTTCTGATCCCAAGATGAGGGACCACATGAGAGTGGCCATTTACCCTATGACCTCTCACAAGATGGCAGCTCACTGTCACATGGCAGAGGGCCACAAGATGGAGGGTCTCCTCTTCACAAGCTGCAGCAAGAGAGCTGCTGAGGACCATGCAGTATAAAATCACAAGTTAGTGGCCTGCTAGGTGGCTAAAATGCATGAGACCAAGTATGGCAACCTGGTGGGGAAATGGTGACGCAGGAGTAGGGGCCAAAGAAGAAGTGTCATCCAACACAATATATGACTCAGGTGGAGGGGATGGAGAAACCTGAGACTGGGAATGGAATAGAAGGATTAGAGGCCACTGTGGGTGAGGAAGTGGGAGAGGATGACAAAGGGGGCTCAGAAACCTCTGGCCAAGAAAACTGCAAGGTTTGGTCTTGGAGATATGGGGAGGGGGATTAAAGACAGGAGGCACATCATCTAAGGGGTCTGGTATAGTAAAATGAGATAGAAATATTTAGGCCACCATATATGACTGAATGAGAGAAGAACACATCCTTAAGGTAAGGAAGGCCTGTACATATGAGACTTTTGCTAACTTTCCACCATTGTTACAAAGGTTATATAAATTTTGAAGGATACAGGGGTCAAATGTTTTCCCTTTAGGCCATGAGCTGCTGTTAAGGTGGTAGGTTGGCCAGGCCACTTGGCAGTAAAAGATTAGTTTTTTGGTCTTTATAGCCTTCTTTAGGCTAAGAGCACCAAGGTTAAGAACCAGGCACTCCAGAGATCTGTTTTTAGGGGATAGGAAATAGTGTTCCCCATGAGAGAATTAAAAGTGAGCTAAAAGAGCAACTTTGCCTCAGGACATAAGAGCTTTAGCTCCCCTCTAAGGAATGTGAAAGTTGCCCTGGGTCACACTTATCAAAAGAAGTCATCACCTATTTTTTGAAGTGTGACACAGAAGGTCCCAAAACCAGTTCTCATTGGCTGTCACCAAGAGCATGTGGCAGGGTTCCAGAGGACAAGAGGGTAGCAGCTCTGCCTTAGGCTATCTTACACAAGGAATGTGATAACTGTTATCTTTATCCATGGATGGCAATTGGTTATCTGGTATAGGCCCAACCCAAGGAAACAGAAAACTCTGGATGGATGGTGGCTCACATGTGGTTAAATGATATAGGCTGGTGTTACATACAGGCTGGTGGCAGCAAATAAACAGGCCCTGTAGGAAGGAAAAGGTTTGTAGGCAGGGGGGCTCGAACTGGGAGTGATTCCCAGGATCTAACATGTTCTGTCAATCTGAGTCACAGCACAAAAATGTTAGTTTTCTGGTGCAATAGAGAAGCAGAATTTAAGAAAAAGTAAAAGTGGCCTTTTTATTTAAAGGGCATGGAGAAGAGCCCACAACCAGCAATGTGTTGGCTTTCTTCTCTGACCAGATATGGGATGTGGGGTATATGTGACTTTTGACCAGATGTGGTGCTTGGAGTTGGCATTGATGATGCACAAGGAGCTGATTGGAATTTTCTTCATGTGCATGGGAAAGGAAAAAGGAAGTTGTAATCAGGGTGGAAAGGAGGAAGTGGCCATCAGGGTAAGCATCCCTGATTTGGCCTTCCACCATGTTGAACTACAACCTTAATGTACTGCAATTTATTTTAGGGCTGAACTCTTTCACCCTAGACCACCAGAGATTGGGGCCTAATATTCTGAAAATGATGCCAATCAATGCCCATTGACATAAATAAATCTGCCTCCAAATCCTGGCTGCTGTTTTGGTATTTGTGTTTGCCATTGCAGTTCAATCCCCAGCACTCAAAAAGAATTATTTTTTTTTGGATGCCCATTCTGATGTTTTTAGAGGATGGAAGCTTAATCCAACTGTGGTCTTTAAAATTGGGGCTTGAGGAAGTATTTGGAATTGAGTAAACTCAAAGCGGGGGCTCTCCTGATTTAATCCCATGGATTTATAAGAAGAGAAAGAGGGAATGGGGATGTGGCTCAGTGGTAGGGTTCTTGCCTTGTGTGCTTAAGGCCCTGGTTCAATCCTCAGCACCACAAAAAAATAAAAAAAGAATAAACAGGAAGAGAGCCAGGTGTGAACACATCCTCCTGTCCCCTCCTTTGCCAGATACTGCAGTGCCTCAGAATTCTGACATCATGTGACCCTTGAGTCTCAAGAAGTGAGAGATCAATAAACCACTTATTTAAAATTTGCCTAGTCTACTATTGTATTTTATTAGCAATAAGAAATAGACTAACATAACTAGGTTTTCCCCTAAAATTAATGAAGCTGTTTTTTTGAAAAGTTTCAATTAATGAGGAGGGACTTTTAATTAACACTAGTGTTTCAAGGAATAAATTAAAATTGTTAAAAACATAGATGTCTAGGGCTGGGGTTAATAGTCCATCAGCATAAGCACCTACATCAAAAGCACAAGGTCCTGATTTTGATACCTGGTACCCCTGCCCCAAAAATCTGTCTACAAAGCATCTCAGGGTCAGTAGGTGCAAATCCCAGTGTTATAGGCAGCTGAGTTAGTTAGAAATATTATAGGCAGTCAGATAGGGCTAGACCCTAGAACAAGCCAGTGCAGAAGGCCAGATACCTTGCAACCTTGGAGGATACAGACATCTCTTCTGTGGGCCAGATCTCAAGACAAAAGACAAAACAAATGAATCACATCCTAAGTGTAAACATTGGGTATTGATATTCTAAATAGATGAGGAAGCCAGAAATCACCACCCCAACCCCCTAAAGGAAGAGTGACTGCTTTTTAAGCATGCTTGCTTTTTACTCACTTCCCCACTTGTCCCTGAGTTAATCAATTTTACCTGAACAGTTAATCTTATTGGTTGACCATAGTTCTGTCCCACCACATGCCCTCCTTGTGAGTTTCCATTTTTCCCCAACATAGACCCATCTTACCTTGTGATTTTGCTCTAAGTCCCTAGAAAAGACAGTCTTTGGCAACCCACTTAGGACCCCTTCTGTCCCTCAGATAGAAGCTTTCTTTCTCTCAATGAATATATTTTGTTCTTAACCTCCATTGTTCTAAAATTCACTCTTTGATTTTAGAGAACATAAGTTCCTACTAGACATATAGTAGGTTGATTCATTAACTTATATCACCAGTTAAGATCTTTGAGGGGAGCAGAAGGTGTGCAAGGTGATTTCCAGTGCAGGGGGGGGCACTTTGAAACATCACTTCCAGCACAGAAGACCCTGCCCAGTGTCCTAAATCACTGGAGGATGCACAGGAGGTCCCCATGGGCCTAACTGGGCCACACCCCGCAACCTCCATACTGCTCTGGGAGCAACAGGTGTGCAAGGTGATTCCCAACACACAGGGGAAGATTTGGAACATCACTCTCAGCTGGTAAGACCCTGCCCAGCATCCTAGATCACTGGAGGATGCACTAGAGGTCCCTGAGGACCTAACTGGACCACACTCAGTGTGCTCCATTCCACCACAGGAGCTCAAGGTGCCTGAGGTGATTCCCACTACACAGGGGAAGCTATGGACCATTGCTCCCAGCCAGTGAGACACCACCCAGCCTCCTAAATCACCAGAGGATGCACAGAAGGTCCCTGTGGGCCTAACTGGACCACAACCAGTGACATCCATTCTGCCCCAGGAGCTGAAGGTGCCTGAGGTGATTCCCAGTACATGGGGGAAGCTTTGGACCATTGCCCCCAGCTGATAAGACCTTGCCCAGCATCCCAAATCACCAGAGGACCCACAGGAGGTCCCTGTGGGCCTAACTGGGCCATGCCCAGTAACCTCCAAGCAGCTAGCAGTTGCCTGCATTCCACCCCAGGATCCAAAAGTGCACGAGGTGATTTCCGGGGTACAGGGAAGATTTGGAACATCACTCGAAACCTGAAAATATAGGAAAGTGAGAAAATGAAAGAGCAAAATGCAATCTCAAACCTCCAGCTCATTCAAAGCAAGCCTAGGAGACAGGGGCATAGAACAAAATGTAAGCCACACAACCTGAAATTCCTGAAATGATAAATGAAGTACAGAAACAACTTTGGGAAGCTATAAAAGCACTCAGATCAGAATTAATCTCCCAGGTAAAAGAAGAAATGATAAATGTAATGAAAGAAATTCTGAAACCATCTAAAGAAGACATAGTTAATAAAGTTAGAGCAACAGTACAAAAAGATTAAAACTCTGAATGAACAATATAAGAAACAAACACAATGCATGAAGAGGATTCAGAGAGATACACAAGAAATCAAAAATTCCATCGAAAGTTGGCAAAACTACCTCAACAAAAGTGAAGATAGAAGTTCAGACCTCAAAGACAAGATGGCAGCTAGTGAAAAGGAAAGGAAAGATCATTTAAAAATAACAAGGAATCAGCATCTCCTGAGATCTATGTCATGTTGGAACTTAGGGCACTGGGAAACCAAGCAGCCAGCTCACCACCCTGGTAAGTGGCTGTGGCTTGGCAAGCTGCAGCTGCCCCAGGGCGAGAACCATCAGCATCTCCTGAGAGCTGCATCATGTTGGAACTTAGGGCACTGGGAAACCAAGCAACCAGCTTGCTGCCCTGGCAAGTGGCTGTGAGCCTACTGGCAGGTGGGTTAAAATTCAAGCATCTATCCCCCTCATTAGCAAGTGGGAGCCAGAGATGTGAGCATCTCTTGCAAGGTTGACTATATGCAATATAGCAAATAAGGGGGATTTCCTTCTACTATATCTTTGAAGGCAAATATTTTTATCACTGTTTTACTTTGTTCTGATTAATGGAATTACTCTATTCAATATTCTCTTTTGATAAGTTCTATAATGTTCTGTATTGCCTTTGAATCTGATATCTGATTGAAAGAAAAGCTATTGTGAAGAAAATGAGATTTACTATGGTACTATTACTGTTATCCCAGTAACCTGCTGTGAAGTTCTGTACCAATTTCACTACACTGTCTCAGTTGGCTTTGTTCCATCTTGTTCTGTTGTATTTTACTACCTTCAAAAAAAATAATAACAAGCAATCAGGAAATAATCATCTAACAGCTGCAAGATGATGGAAAGAAAAACAACATAAGATTGATAGGGATAAATGAAAAAGAAAGTAACAACACAAATGATATCAAGAGGCTATTTACAGAAGTAATAGCTGAAAATTTCACAAACATGAGAATAGAAACAGACATACAGATCAGTGAAGCATATAGAACTCCAAATAGCCATAGCTGAAATAAAACTACACCCAGACATATAATAATCAACATCCCAGAAATACAACATAAGAACAGAATATTAAAAGCTATTAGAGAGAAGAGACACAGCTCCTATAAAGAAAAGCCTATCAGAATCACAGCAGACTCTCAACACAAACAATGAAGTCAAGAAGAGCATGGAGTGAAGTATTTCAGATCCCAAAGGGAAATGATTTCCAGACCAGATTGATTTACCCTGCAAAACTGCCCTTCAAAATGGATGGAAAAATGAGATACTTCCATGACAAAGAACAGTTGAAGAACTTTATGACCACCAAATCAACCCTACAAAGAATACTGAAAGACATTCTAGGTAGACATAGAGAAAAAAACCACTAAGCAAGATAGACAATTAAATAGAGTGCAAAGGTAAAGAATCAACAGCAGAAATAAAACATCAAAAATAATCCAATACATATCAGTTATAGCCATTAATGTAAATGGCCTCAATTCACCAATTAAAAGAAAAAGACTGGTGGAATGGGTCAAGAAACAACATCCAACCATATGCTTTATACAGGAAACCCATCTAACCCAAAAGGAAACTCATAGACTGAAAGTAAAAGGATGTAAAACTATATTTCATTCAATAGTAACCCCCCTAAAAAAAACAGGGTAGTTATAATGTTTACAAACAATGTGAACTTCAAACCAAGAATGATCCAGTGAGATAAAGAAGGTCACTACATACTAGTTAGGGTAAAATTTCAAGAAGAAAAGATAACAATCTTAAATATATACACACCAAATTCAGAAGCACCCAGCTATACAAAACAAATATTACAGAAATGAAAAAAATCACATAAGCAGTAATACAATTATAACAGGAGACATTAACATGCTACTGACACAAAGGGACAGATGAACTAGACAGAAAATCAGCAAAGAAATAACAGAACTGGATCACACTTGTGAACAAATGGACTTGGTGGATGTATACAGAGTGTTCTACCCAACAACATCAGAATATACATTCTTCTCAGCAGTACATGGGATATTCTCTAAAATAGACCATATACTAGCCCACAGAACATGCTTTAGTAAACACAAAAGAATTTAAATTATCCCATTCATGTTATTGGATCATAGCACCATGAAACTAGAAATTAATGACCAAAGAAACTGCAAATACATCAAAATTGCATAATACACTCATGAGCAATCAGTGGGTCACAGAGGAAATTAAAGAAAAAATTAAATAATATCTACAAGCAAATGAAAACACAAATACAACTTACCAGAACCTGTGGCATGCAATGAAAGCAATCCTCAGAGAAAAAATTACTGCAGTGAATTCCCACATCAGGAAAATAGAATGAACACAAATAAACAACCTGATGCTACACCTCAAACATCTAGAAAAAGAAGAGGAAGTCAAGCCCAAAGCCAAAGGAAGGGAGGAAGTTATAAAGATCAGAGCAATGCAATGGAGACTAAGAAAGCAATACAAAGAATCAATGAATGAAGTTGCCTCTTTGAAAGAATAAATAGGCCTGGGGATTTAGCTCAGTGTCTTAAGTGACTACCTTGCAAGATCAAGGTCATGAGTTTGATCCCCAGTACAAAAAAAAAAAAAAGAATAAATAAAACTGACAGGCCTCTAGCCAACCTTATTTAAAAAAAGAAAGAAAAAACTCAAATTCATGCAATAAGGAATGAAAAGGGTGAAATCACTACAGACCCTGTGGAAATACAGAAGATCATCAACACCTATTTCAAAAACCTCTACTCTGACAGGCTCAATGACACAGAAGAAATGGACGGATTCTTAGAAACATATGAATTACCATGGCTGGGTCAAGAAGATGTAAAACTGCTGAATAACCCAATTTCAAATAATGAAATTAAAAAATATAATTAAATCCTTTCTAACAAAGAAAAACCCAGGTCCAGATGGATTCACTATGGAATTCTACAATAAATTCAAAGACTTAATGCCAATATTCCTCAAACTCTTCAGTGAAATTGAAAGGGAAGTAATTCTCCCTAACTCATTCTTGGAAGAAAAGATTACTTTAGTACCAAAACCTGAGAAAGACCCAACTGAAAAAGAGAACTACAGGCCAATCTCCCTAATGAACATAGATGCAAAAATTCTCAATAAAATATTGGCAAATAGAATGCAGCAAATCATCAAGAAGATTATACACCACAGCCAAATGGATTCATTCCAGGAATGCAGGGATGGGTCAACATATGCAAATCAATAAAGGTAATCCACCATATCAATAGAGGCAAAAATAAGAATCACATGATCATTTCTATAGATATAGAAAAAGCTTTTGATAAAGTCCAGTGCTTATTCACAATAAGAACCTTACAGAAAATTGGAATAGATTGTCTTTACCTCAATATGATAAAAGCCATCTTTAACAAACCAATAGCCAGGATCATATTTTTTTATTTAAAGAGGAAAAAAGACCAAAACAGAAAAAAGGGAAGAAACAATACAGAATTTTTAAAAAATAAACAATAAGAAATCACTAGTTCATAAATTACATATTGCTGTCTTAGATATAGTTGTTCAAATTACAAAATTAAAGCATACAAAGTGGACATTCAAACAGAGAGGGTGCAAACAGTTCTGTTCAAGATCCAACAATAACTTAGCAACGTGGTTATCAATCCTACACACTTAAACATACATGCAGTTATATCCTCTAGAGCGCTTTCTTTTCCTTCTTTTGCTTTTTAAGTCTATTATCTGCTTAGTTATATCATGTTTCAGCTTGCTCAGTTCCTTACCAATCAGTTTTGTTGTTGTTATTTACTTTTTATTATTTTATTTATTTATTTTTTAAAGCAGTAAAATACTGCAGAGCAAGACAGAACAAAGCCAATTGAGACAGGGTAGTGAAATTGGTCCAGAACTTCACAGCAGATTACTGGGATAACAGTAATAGGTACCTTATTATATCTTGTTTTCTTCACAATAGTTGTTCTTTCAATCAGGTATAGTAAAATCAAAAGAAATTCAGAAAATCAAAGGAATTATCAAAACAAAATATTGAGTAGAGCAATACCATTAATCAGAACAAAGTGAAACAGTGATAAAAATATTTGCCTTCAAAGAGATGGTAGAAGGAAATCCCCCTTATTTGCTATATTGCATATAGTCAACCTCATAAGAGATGCTCAGAACTTTGGCTCCCATTTACTAACAAGGGGGGAGGAATGTTTGAATCTCAGCCCACATGCTGGTAGGCTCACAGCCACTTACCAGGGTGGCAACCTGGTTACTTGGTTTCCCAGCACCCTAAGTTCCAACATGGCACAGATATCAGGAGATGCTGATGGTTCTCACCCTGGGGTGGCTGCAGCTTGCCAGGCAACAGCTCCTTACCGGGGTAGTGAGGCCAGCATCATATTAAATGGCCAAAAACTGAAAGCCTTTACCTAAAATCAGGAATAAGACAAGGATGCCCATTATCACCACTCCTATTCAATATAGTGATCAAAATACTAGGCAGAGCAATTAGACAAGACAGAATTAAAAGTGTAAGGATAGGAAGAGAAGAAGTTAAATTATCATCATTTGCAGATGACATGATACTGTACATACAAGAACCCCAAAGCTTCATTGAAACTCCATAGGTATGTTAAATAAATTCAGTAATGTAGCTGATTACAAAGTCAACACTCAAAAATCAATAGCATTCCTGTACACTAACAACAAAGTCACTGAGGGAGAAATAAGAGAAGCCACACCCTTCTCAATACTTAAGACTCAATCTGACAAAAGAAGTAAAAGATTTGTTCAGTGAAAATTAAAATACCCTGAAAAAAGTAATCACAGAGGACCTCAGAAGATGGAAAGACATTTCCTGTTCATGGATAGGAAGAACAAATATTGTGAAACTGGCCATTCTCCCAAAATTGTTATATAGATTTAATGCAATCCCAATCAAAATACTACTAGCATACCTCACAGATCTAGAGAAATGATTCCTAAAATTCATCTGGGAACAGAAGAGACCTGGAATAGCAAAGGCAATTTTAAGCAACAAAGGCAAGCCCGGAGGCATCACAATCTCTGACTTGAAGTTGTACTACAAAGCTACTGTAATAAAATCAACATGGTACTGGAATAAAAACAGACCTGAAGATCAATGGAATAGATTAGAAGATACAACCACAACTACAAACACACTCATCCACCTTATCTTTGATAAAGGGGCCAAACACATTCACTAGAAGAAAGTTGTCTCTTTAATAAATGATGCTGGACTTTGAGATTTCATCTCATTCCAGAAAGAAGAGTTGCCATCAAGAAATCAACTGATAAAAAATGTTGACGATGCTACAGGGGGAAAAAGCAACACTGCTCCAATGTTGGTGGGAGTGTAGACTGGTGCAACCACTATGGAAATCAGTATGGAGATTTCTCAACAGACTAGGATTGGAAGTTCCATTCAACCCAGCCATTCCCCTCCTGGATATTTTCCCAGAAGAACTAAAAAGGTCATACCACAGTGATATATGTGCACCCATGTTCATGTGCACAATTTGTAATAATTATATCTTAGAAACAACCAAGATGCCCATCAACGGCAGAGTGGATGAAAAAGATGTGGAAGATTTCTACAATGGAATATTACTCAGCTATAAAAAAGATGATCTTGAGGCCTTCATAAGCAAATGGAGACTTGAGGCTAACCTCATTAGTGAAATAAATAAGAATCATATTTATAAATATCACATTGTGTGTCTAGTGTAAAAAGTAATAAGAAATGTAAGAGTAACAAAACCCAAAGTATATAATTGTTATTGTAAAAAAGAGAGGGAAAGAAAGTACTCTAAAGGATATAACTGCATGTATGTATAAGTGTGTAGGATTGATAACCATATTACTAAGTTTTTGTTAGATAGGTGAACAGAACTTTTAGCAGTCTCACACTTTGAATGTCCACTTCATATGCATTACTTTTGTAACTTGAACAACTACTTCTAAGAGGACAGTGTGTAATTATCAACTAGTGATTTCTTACTGTTTATTTTTTTTTGAAATTCTGTATCATTTCTACCCTCTTTCTGTTTTTTTTTCTTTAAATAAAATTTTTAAAAAGACAAAAAAAAATGTTGCTGGAAAAATTGACTCTCCATATGCCTAAAACTAGATCTATGCCTATCACCATGTATGAAACTAAAGTCTAAATGGATGAAAGATCTAAATATTAAAACAGAAACACTAAATCTGTTGGAAGACAAAGTAGGTAGAAATCTTGAAGACATAGAGGTAGGTAGAGAATTCATGAACAAGAATCAAATCACATGGGAAATACTTCCCCAGAATCAATAACTGGGATCATGTCTTATTAAAGAGTTTTTGTATGTTGAAAGAAATCTCCAGCATAGTGAAAAGAAAACCCACAAATTGTGAAAAATCTTAATGAACTTTCCCTCAAACAAAAGACTTCTGTCTAGAACTTATGAAGAATTTTTTAAAAATCAGATCCCCGAAACTCAAAGATCCAAGCCAAACATGGGCATCTGAAATGAATACAGTTCTCAGATGAAGAAATACAAATGGCAAATAAATACATTTAAAAATGTCCAGCATCATTATTCATTAGAGAAATGCAAATTAAAAGCACATTGAGGGATTCCATCCACTCCAGAAAGAAAGGCCAGGATAAAGAAAACTACCAACAACAAATGCTGGAGAGGCTGCAGGGAAAAAGGAACTCTCCTGCATTGTTGGTGGGAGTGCAGACTGGTGCAAACACTGTGGAGGTCAGTCTGAAGATTCCTCAAAAAGCTGGAATTGGAAGTCCCATTTGACCCAGCTATTCCACTTCTGGGCATATTTCCAGAAGAATTGAAAACATCATATCACAGTGATATATGTGCACCCATGTTTATAGCAATACAATTTATAATAATCAGATCTTGGAAACAACCTAAATGTCCATCAACTGAGGAATGGATAAAAAAGATGTGGTATCTTTATACAATGGAGTACTACTCTGCTATAAAGAATGATCACATGGGGATATTTATAAATAAGTGGATGCAACTTGAGACCATATTCATAAGTGAAATAAATCAAATTCACATGTGTAAATATCATATAGTGTCCCTAGTTTAGGAAATGGTAAGAGTACCCAAGATACAAAAGCCTGAATAAATATAGTGAAGAATAAGAATTTGCTGAAAGGGGGAAAAATAATATCTCAGGGAAATGAGGAAAAAGAGAAAAGAAAAAAATGTCTAAAATTATACAAACACACTTAAAATAGCTAAGATGGTTGTGCTACAAATTCTATAAGTTCTTGGAACAAAACAGCTAGCATTCATAGGATTGGGACAATTGTGCATGTTAGTGTATGTTGATCTGAGGAACTCTTGAATATCACTATGTAAAATAACAACCCTAGTTATGCTCCTACTACCTTGGTTTGAAGGCCTATATTGTCAGTGTTTTTGGCTCTTTGCTACTGTTATTTATTGTCTTTTTTTTGGTCTCGTGTTTTCCTAGTAATTTCTTTTGTTTTGCTTAGTTTTGTTTTTCCTTCTAATACAGAAAGGATAGGTATACATGTAGAGACTTATACAAGCATAGAACTTCTCCCAAACAGTTTATGAGAATTGATTATATAATGCGCGATGAAATGAACAGCTACTTTGAAGAAAAAGAGACATTCTGCTATCTATTGCTGATTCCATACCGCCATGCTATGAAATCCAGTAATGTCATTATTCTTTTTTGTTGTTGTTGTTACTGGGGATTGAACTCATGACTACATGCTTGCAAGGCAGACACTTATGCTGCTGACCTAAATCCCCAACCCCTTTGCCATTATTTTTTGTTCAGAGTGATTTTAGTCTGTTTTATATTGTTTAATTTCAACTTACATGAAGATACAGACAGCTATTTTGAAGAGAACGAGAGACACTATGGCAGCCATTGTTGACTTCCCTATTGTCTGGTTTTGAAGGTCTGTAATGTCACTCTGTTCTGATCAGTTTAATACTATTTTGTTTTGTATAATTCATTGTATGTGAAGATATGGATAACTATTTAGAAGAAAACAAGAGAAACTATGATAGCCAGTGATGTTCTCCTGTTGTCTTGCTTTGAAATCCATGTCATTTACATTGTTTTCTTGTGATTGGCTTTGTTCTGTTTTGTTATGTTTAGTTTTACTCTCTTTAAAATAAAATCTTAAAAATGAATCTTTAGTTGAGTATGGAGGTCTGTGCCTAGATCCCCAATCTCCCAAAATGGTGCATGGCAAAGGCCCAAAGGAATGAGACAAATGGCATAATCTTTAGGACTAGAAGAGGAGTGAAATCCTCAGAAGATCTCATAACTGCTAGCCAGTCAACTGACTGATGTTGGGAAGCCTATATTTAATCAGAAAAAGCAAGGATTTGAGTGGACAATTGAGGCAACTTGAACAGGATCTTGGGAGAGGTTCAAGGACCCCTCAGAGCAACACACTATGCTAATTAAGGAAAACTATCCAGAAAGTCTCCAGGTGGCCTCAGCTGTGGCCTATCTTGCCCCCTGATGGTCTCCTCATTTTCAGTTCAATCATGCCTGGGCAACATCACAGCCCTAGACATGTATCTAGCGTCAATTGTCTCCAACATATCCCTCTTTTTGTTTTGTTGATAAGCAGGATGGATGGCCAGCTGAAGCTGGAGAAGCTGTGTTAGGAGAACTCCCACAATTTAAGCTCTGCATAGTCCATCAATTCATAACAGTAGTCATTTGCCAGCATAGCAAGCAATTGTCAGAGAGTGTTAGTGATCCAAGCTTCCCACACAGCCAACATTTTGCATTGCATTATACCTCTGGGAGCCATACAGTTCTGCAGAAGGTTCAAGACCAAGCTAAAGTGAGACCTGCATTAAATACAATCAGTTTCTTACAATCAAGATCAGTTAGGTCTCCTCAGGAGTTATCTTAGCACCATGCACAGCACCTCTTGTCTTCTCTGTCAGTGTCAGTCATCTGAATGAGTCATGGCCATTGCTGGACCAAGTTGCTTTCTACAAAAGCTTGGGAGATTTTTCTCCTGGTGACACCCCTTAGGCACACTATATATTGAGGACCACTTTCTTCTGTGGTCTCATAATCTTGATCAGAAGACCAGGGACTCATTGAGTATCTTAGGATGATGCAAGCAGAGGTTCTTTTATGTCCTGGATCCCCACTGACCTTAAAGGTCTAGGTCCAAAATATTGGCTATCCTTTTAGCCCATCCATCTCTCTAATTTTTGGTCTCTACACCTAGGTTTTTTGAACATCCAGAAGAAAATATTGATAGCAATACAATTTATTAGAGGCAGTAAGTTTAACATTACTATCTTATCTAAATATGAATGGGCTGGGGATTTATCTCAGTGGTATAAGCTCCTGCCTGACAAGCATGAGGTTGTGAGTTTGACTCTTGGTACCAAAAATAAATAAGAAGCACCTTAGAACATTAAATTAAACCTATTTCCTACTATCCATGGATACTTTGACATTTGAATACCTACAGTGTTAACAGCTAAATATTTTACATAGTAAATCAGGAATTAAAACCATACATATTATATAATGACAGTCACGACATTCTTGCGATAATCTGAATTTCCATTTTGACATAAAATATCCCTTTTAGTCAATCACCCTTACCTATTCCACAAGAAGTTTCTACTAAACTTATTGACCTTTAGTGGAATGCGAATCTCAAAAGTCTTTGGTACCAGCAGAGGTCTGAACATGAAACAGAAGTCTATTACCATAAGTAATCCTTATTTTACAACCTGGGAGACTTAGGAATCCAGAACCATGAATATATCCAATACATCACAATGTTGATAGCAATCAACTGTCATAGCCATAGGAAACCTTGGCACAGGCATTTTCAAACAAAAACTCATTATTTCTTTTGGATAATGACCAATATAAACATATCACAATAATATATTTTATAAGTTTAGTTGGATTGCCTCTTACAAGGCCATGGAGATTACTGGGGCCTCCAAGCAATAAATAAAAATTGCTTTAAAATGTTACCAGGAAGCTGCTTTCTTATTTCTCAATCAGAGTCCTGTCCAACAATCCCAACACCAAGGGGTTTTGTTTATTCATCCTAATATTATTTCTAAATAACAAGACTCTCAAGTCCATGATAAATAACAACATTTTACACTTATATACCCAATCTTTGTGTCATTTGGCTGGAAACCAAAGTGAAAGCCTGTTTTGTAAACCTATGACCCAAGCAAATTTTTGATCAAATGATCCAAAAATGGAAAAAGAAAAAAATTATCGAACTCAAAATAAAAGGAATAGCTGTTCACAGACAAATGGACAAAAGACAGATGATCTGCACAAATTCAAACAAATGCAAATAAAAGCACACAGCCTGTCAGGGTCTGCAAGAACTCTTTAAGTTCCCCCAAGGGCTGCTTTGCTAAATTAGCTCACCTCCTACACCCCGTGCTCTCAGTGCTGGAACACTTATTCACCTCCAGCACTCCATGTCCTTGAGGCATTTCCCAGGTCCTCCATGACACTTAGGCACTCCTGAACTGGCATTTTGCTTTCTGCTCTACATATGTGAAGGATCACTAGTTCAGCAACTCCCAGCAATTTCTTACAAACAGACAGAAAAAGAGACAGTAGATACACAGACAGACTGACAAACATCTTACAAAATCAGAGTGTGCTCGAACAAATCCTTAACCAAACTGAGCTACAATAATTTCTTGTAAATTTAGAATTTACAACTATAAATCTAACCAGTTGGATTTGTTATAGGTCAATTAGCAGAGATCTCATATAAAAGGGTCCAAGGCAGCCAGGCTTGATTCAGGGGGAGGCAAAACTGTGGAATTAGGTTGTGTGACCTGCGGTGCCACCTCATTCTATGCAGTGGAACACAACAAGCAGGAATCCACACAGGACCTATTGGGGATATCACAGAACCATACCCTCTTCCCCAGGTCAAAAGGGGTGCTGGTCCCCACTAGCCTGGGTCTGGGGGTGCTTTATACAATACAAAAGGCTTTGACAGAGGATCATCCTAGCAAAAATGTATTTGAACAAGTGAAGAAGAAAGCCTTATTGGGAAAGACAAATGATTTAAAGTAAATAGCACCATAGATAGAAGAAAAGAAACCTGTGCAGAGGGTGCATTTTCCCCTTGACTTGTTTAAAGAGAAGAGTTTTGGGTGTACAATGAGCTCATTCAACAATAGCTTGACCAATGGGATTACAGGGGATCCCAGTTACATGACAAATTTGCCATGTGGAACAAAAAGAAGCAAAATCCTGTGAAGTATAGGCTGGACCACTATCGATTTTAAGGGAGGAAAGTACACTCATGACTACAAATGCAGCCAGGAGATGTTGAATTACATGTCGGGTAGATTCACCACACAGCAGCAAAGCACAAATGAAACCAGAAAAGGTATCAACAGAAACGTGAAGAAATGAAAAATGTTTTAAGGGGGAAAATATGTGACATCTGTTTGCCAAAGGTCATTGGAGCAGAATCCATGAGGGTTGACAGTATCAAAGGGAAAAGAGTGAGGCATGGCAGCACAACATGAACAGGCAGAAATAATAGCTTTAGCTTCAGAAAGTGGAATATGAAACAATTTATGCAAGGAATGAGTGGATTGGTGAAAAAAGGCATGGCTTTCTTTAGCATTATCAAAAAGAGGGTAGAGAATACCCAGTGCTTGACCAGCAATAGCAGTACCTTGCAAAGAGCCAGGCAGGGGTTGATGACTGTGAGTATGTAAGAGAAAAAAGAGGACCATGATGAGGGCAAACAAGAGCCTGTAAATATAAAAACAAAAACGAGGCATTAAGTGTAGATCTATTGCCATGGGAGAGATAACAGCAGAAGATAAGTATAGCACAACAATATACATATAAAGAGTCAGTAACTAAGTTAAGGGCTTGGGATGATAAAACTTGCAAAGCAAGGATAACGGGATAGTTCACTACATTGAGCAGAGGTTTGCAGTAGAGAATGCAGATGTTTCCAAGTATTATCAACAAAACATGTTACAATTCCATGATGGGGGAATCCATCGGTGAAGACAATGAGGGCACCCTTTAAAGGGTTCAACAAGTTTGAAGAGAAAAGGGAAATAGGATAAATAGAGACAAATGAGGATCATGGGGCATATGAAAAGAAATGGAACCAACAGAGTCAGCCAAAGTGACTTGCATAGAAACAGTACATGACAGCAAAAAGGGAAAGTCAGCCTTGGTAAGTGGTACAATATCAATTAAATCAATTCCAAAGAGTATAAGTGCTTGAGTATGTCCTCAAGAGATAAGAGAGGAAATAGCACGGACAATGGGAAATAAAGTACTGCCAGATAAGTGGGGTAAATGTAACCATTCAACAATAAATATCTTGCTGCTCTGGATGTCAACAAGAGCCCCTGTAGGTAAAGGAGCTAAATGAAAAATGAGCAAGGAGAGAGGGCAGTCCTTTGGGACTTGATCCACTCTCACTGTAGTGAGTATGTGAGCAGTGCTCTGAAGGGCCTGCTGTAGAGAAGGAGACAGAGATAACATCAGCTCCAGTGTCTAGCAAATCTGAAAAGGAAAGGTTATCAATAAAGAGAGACTCAGGCATTCATTTTCCAAGGGAATAGCAGCAGCTACCACAGTAGAGTCAAATTCTTAATTTCCACAGGTAACATCATGAGCTTTAGAGGAGGCATAAGGAAAAACAATTAGTGGAGCTATAGATTCAAAAACATGTAGTTGAATGAGTAAGAGAGACCACAATTGAATCAACAATATTCCAGAATAATCAGCATCAGTGACACTGGGAATCAGAAAAGCACCTCTTTTTGATGCATGTGAACAGGGAGGAACTAGGCCAGCTGTCCCAGGAGATAAAAGATCATGAAAAGTAGTAGAAACCTTATAAATCATACCAGGCATTTCCAAAGTAGTAGCAGGTTTCATTTCATATATATATATATATATATATATATATATATATATATATATATATATATCTTTTAAAACATTTTGGCAGTATTTTATATGCTAATTGCTTTAACAAGATAAAGTTGCTGCTCTATTATCCACCTGGCTTTATTTAATCTATCTATAAAGGTAAGGAAAGATTCAGTGATCTCCTGTTTAATAGTACTAAAAGAACCTTGTGCATCCTTCTCTTCCAAGCTTTTAAAGCAATTTGAGCCATTTGAAGATAAGTTTGAGGGTGGCAATGAACTTGTTGGTGAATAGCTGAAAAAGCTCCCTCACCCCCTAATGCAGTAGTTCCTACAGGAATATTGCAATCTAAATTATCTATAGCTTTTGTGTCTGCAGCATCATTATGTGCTTGAAGCCATACCTGATATTGAGTTGGAGTAACAATAGTATGCACTAAGGCTTTTCAACCAAAAGGGATCATCTCATAACTATAACCAAGACCCTCAATAATGCCAATTACAAAAGTACTTTCAAGTCCATATTCCTTGACAACCTTTTTTTAATTCTTTAAATACAGAGTATTGCAAACTTTCAAAGCAGGGCTCTTGTCCTTGTTAATGCAAAATAGGACAAGCAATTAATTCCCCATGTTGTTTTGCTTCTTGGGCTAGCTTTTTCATGGAAGTTAGAACTAGTGAAAAGTTGCCCAGAGGTTTTACAGGGCTTGTGTCTTGCGGTGGCAGTGGCAAGGGGGCAGAAGGACATGGGAGAGGTGTAGAAACAGCAGAAGCAGCACACACATGAAAACCAGGAAGCTGACCATGGGACGTTCCATCTACCTGCCTGCCAAATGTTGCCACGGCATGCCAGCAAAGATACCAGGTATGCAAGACAGAGATAGGAAATGAAGGTTCCTCATACAGCAGTTTCCTACCTTGTCCAAATCCTCCCCAATGAGCATACCCCACTCAGGGTACCAAGGACAATGATTATGAGTTTCCAACAAGAGTTGCACCATGCTATCCTCAGAGGTAACATGGCCCACCTTCCTAAGAAGGAAAAGCAGTTCCATTTTATATTTCTGCTGTGCTTCAGATAGGGAATTCCCCATGACTTACCTGATGAAGGGATTTTCTGAAGAAAATGAAGGGATTTTCTGAAGAAAATGAGGGGATTTTCAGAAGAAAATGTGATAGGCACGTGTCTGGGCCAAGTTCCACCCCAGGAACAAAGTGAGGGTAAGTCAACTGCCACAGCAGATGTCTCCACTGTTGAGTTCCTGTTTGGGCACCAAGCTGAAGGGGGGGTGCCTAGACCTCTAATCCCCCAAAATGGTGCATGACAAAGGCCCAAAGAAATGAGATAAGTGGCATGATCCTTAGGGTTACAGAAGGAGTAAAATCCTCAGAAGAGCCAATAACTCTGCTAGCCAGTCAGCTGACTGATGCTAGGCAGCCTGTATTTAATTAGAACAAGTAAAGAGTTGAATGGACAATGTAGGAAACTTGAACAGGGTCTTGGGAGGGGTTCGGGACTCCTCAGAGCAACAGACTATGTTAATTAAGGAAAACTATCCAGAAGATCTCCAGGTGGCCTCAGCTGTGGCCTATTTTGCCCCCTGAGGTGTGTCCTCATTCTCAGTCCAGTCATGCCCAGGCCACATCACAGCCCTGAATCTGTATTCAGCTTCAATTATCTCCAACAGTTGATAAGCAATTGTGGAGGTGACTGCTTATAATCTCAGCACTTGGGAGGCTGAGGCAAGAGGATCACCTTAAGTTTGAGGCCAGCCTGAGCTATAGTGACTTCAAATTCATCCTGAACTGCATAATGAGATAGAGAGAGACAGAGACAGAGAGAGACAATGAAAAACTTTTATGTTCAGAGTCCCAAATCCTAGTTACCAGGTAAAAGGTTTTTACCCCAGTATAAATTACTGTACAATTATGGTGATTCTCTAACATGGCAGAAGGCCAAAGCAAGAATGCTGACCACTTCTTCCTTCTTCTTCAACTGCAACTCCCTTTCCTGTTTGCATGCAAAGTAAATTCCAATCAGCTCCTCACACCATCAATATCTGCCCCATGTGCCACTTCCAATTAGAGGTCATATAACCCTCTGCCTCTCTGTATTCAGTTGAAGGACACAGCCCAACCACCAAGGGTTGTGTGCTCCTTTCCATATCCTCAATAAACCTGTTTTCTTTTCTTACTTTTTGCTTCTCTATTGTGCCATAAAACTCTAACATTTTGGTGCTGTGACTCAGATTAGCAGAGTGTTTTGGCTTCTAGGAAACACTCCCAGTTGGAGCTCCCCTGCCCACAAACCACTTTTCCTTCCTCTGAGGCCTACTGCTAGCCTACATCCAACATTGACACTCCATCTTCATCACAGGTGAGTTGCCATCTGAGGTTTTCTGTTTCTGTTCCTCAATGGATAACAGCTTTCACTTTCCTTGCATTGCCAAGGCAAAGTTGTTTTCAGCCTTAAAAACTCACAAGCTTGTATCAGAGAACCTATCTGGACAAAAAGCAGTTTTCACATTCTTTGGGCAGGACAACCTGGTGCCGGAGTCCAGCTGCAGCAGGGCTAGGGTTTCCCAAAGGTGGACAGGGAGTCGGTGAGTGAGAGACAGAAGACACTGCACACCAGTCTGTGAGTGAATCTGAATCCCCTTTATTTTTTAGAAGCTGGAATATATATTTGCTAACCTTGGCAGCAACCCCCAGCCCCAAGCAGGAAGCACCCCAGGCTTAGGGCCAGGCAGGGACAATCCTAAACAATAGGTGTTAATTAACTCTTTTCACCTTTGTAACATCTCAATCTTGTTACTTAGTTAGCTTGGGAAATGTAAGCCGATGCACCTGGATGCCTGCAGGAGGGAGAGATGTGTGAGGCTATTGTGCCGCTCCCTACATTGTTTCCCTTATCACTTATGGGAGCATGGCAGTCCCTGTGAGGACAGCGCCTGTCTTAGGTCAAGGACTCTTCATATGAACCCAACCAGGCCTTACCCATCATGGGCCTGCAGGACAGCAATTGGTCCTGTGCCTGTCTTAGGCGGCTGGTGGCATAACATATGTGTCCTAGTTGCCCGTCTTTGGCTGCCTGTAGGACAGCACCTGTCTTGGGTCAAGGACTCTTCATATGAACCCAACCAGGCCTTACCCATCATGGGCCTGCAGGACAGCAATAGGTCCTGTGCCTGTCTTAGGCGGCCGGTGGTGTAACATATGTGTCCTAGTTGCCTGTCTTTGGCTGCCTGTCCAGTGTCTCAGGGAAGTTGTCTCACAGGAACCCCGCAAATCCTCCTCCATGAGCTCTCCCATTTAAAGCCTCTGTATAAACTCTCTCACACTACTCACAGAAGGCAAAACCCCACAACCAGTCCTCACAAAGGGGTTATCTAGAGGGCCTCCAGCAACCCCCCTGGAGTCTCCACCCTCGACTCCATATTGAGCATTACATAAAAACATACAC
>PVLA01008218.1:0-92017 GCA_004027455.1 Hydrochoerus hydrochaeris
ATTCTTTCATTTGTGCCTACTTGAGGATTACCCAGGACTTCTTTTATTAATCTTCTTATATCTTGCTTCACCTGAGTTAGAATTTCAGATTTAAATTTGACGATGAGGTCACGGATGTATTTCTTTATTTCCGATGAGGCTGTCTCTGACATTACAGGTTTGCTGCTCTCAACCTCCTCTGCATTTACCTCTGTTGGACCCACTTTCCCTGGTTCCGCAGTTGGGGACCTTTTGCTCTTTCTCTGTCTTGTCATGTTTCCGGCCCCCTTTAGACAGGTGGGTGGTGGAGGTCTCTGGGCTTTTCATTTTGCTTACAGTTTTTCTGCAGCGCACTTGCTAGGGAAGTACCGCCCCCCAGTCCACCGTGAATCTGTGAGTTGCAGGCTGAGAGCTGGCTTCTCCCCCTATGCGAGTCAAGCATAAATTTATGCTTCAACAAGTTTGTGTGTTCCCTGGGGATGTCACTGTCCCAGAAAAGCCTCGTCCCTGGTTATTTGGTTTCAACCAGGGGCATGGCCCTGCCCGAGCAGATCCCACCAATCTGCTTTGGACTAGGAGTCATCAGCAGAAGCTGCCTCAGGTTTTGATTCAAGCCGGCCTTGCCCAACTCCAAAATGTTGCCCAGCCAGTCCTCCCAGTTTGGGGAATCCAGTTCCCATCACTCACCAAAGTTCGTGCAGCTTGACTGGCTGTTTTCACTCCCTGTCTCAGGGCCTCCTCCAGCAGAGGGTCTGGAGCTCACCAACCCCTGCTCTCAGCAGGGCTGCGATCTCAGCTCGATCCTGAGTCACCTGACTTTAAGACGGGCTGGTACAGCGATTGGGGCTTGCCCAGCCCCAGCCCTCTGTCCATGCTTGTTTTTCTTCTTTCTTTTTTCTTTTTCTTTTTCCTCAGTCTCTTCCTGGGTCGTGAGAATTCCTCTCCTTTTGTCTGGCTTTCTCCATGTTGCGAGATTCCAGCGTCTGAGTTGTTTTTATTTATTTTTTCCTCAGAGAGACTCTCTTGTGCCACCACTCAGTTGGCCATGTTGCAATCTCTACCCTCAAAAAAATCAACTTTTTTTTTTTTTTTTTTGGTACTGGGTATTGAACTCATGACCTTGCACTTGCCTGGCAGGCACTTAAGCCACTTAGCCAAATCTCCAGCCCTCAAAAATATTTTTGACCACAGTTACAGTGCTCTCTTGGTCCACTTTCAAATGTCCACATCATCCACGTTGCATGTTGAGATGTGTCATGGACGTGAACTGGCTCCCTATGAGTAATGTAATCTTTACAAACTTCAAACATGGACTAATAAAAAATTTTAAAAAATAATGAAAACAAAACAAGCCAAAACCAAAAAGAAGCCGTGAGTGTTATTCTCAGATAGTTATCAGCTAAAATATTTGTTCCAGAATTGTTTGGCACCAGAGTTGAACTGCATCTGAAATACTCTCCAGTGATAAAAATCTTGAGCCCGTTAAAGCCCAAACTTGCTGAGATTATATTTATGAATGCGCTATGCAGAGATAGGCAAACCATCCATTATCTTAGAGTGAGATTTAGCCAGCTCAGTGATGGAGCTGCCTCCTAGACCACATCCTGCTGGCAGTAGAGAATGGTGTGGTGCAATTGCTTACCAGGTCCTAGCTCTGCTTTAGGTGCTTGGAACATGTGATGAACAAAGAAGGCAGAGACCACGTGCTATTGTCCATATATCGTTTGTTTCCTAAGGGCACGTGGACTGGAAAGTTAGCCCCAGTGTAACAGGATTAACAGGTGGTAGAACCTTCAAGAGATGGGACCTAGTAGAAGAAAATTAGATCACAAGGTCACCACCCTCAGAAGGGATTAACGCCCATGGGTGGGAGTGGGTTAGGCCTTGCAGTACTATTTAATTAACGCAGGAGTAGGAGGCTCTATGTCGAGCCTGTCCCCTCCCATTGGCCCCACATGTGCTCATTTATACTCAAACTTGCTGTCCTTGCACAAGTGCTTGCCATGTGATGCCCTTTGCAGCATTATGACACAGCAGAAGGCCCTCACCAGATTCAGCTCCTGTTCTTGAACTTCCCTGCCTCCAGAATTGTGAGCTGAATAAACCTCTTTTCTTTATAAAGTGCGCAACGTCACTGTTACAGCTGCACACAGTGAGCTAAGACTTCCTTTTAGGTGCTTGGCATCCGGTGTGGGCAATAGATAGAGTAGAGCAAGGGAAGTCGAGAGCTTTAGGGTGTGCCTTTGCTTACAGATGCATCACCACAGCCTCAACCTCGATACCACTGGTGCAGTATTTTCCTCTTCGTGCTTTCCCGTCTGATTCTGTATCTCCTTTGGCCTTAAAGGACACCAACCCTCGGGAATTTGTAAGTTCACAGTAGCCCAGTATAACCTAATTCGAACTTGGGTACATCTTCAAAAGATGCGCTTTCCAAATACGGCCATAGTGATGGGTTCTGGGAAGATGCCAGTTTGGGAGGGTAGTCTTCAGTCGAGTATCTGGAGTACCTGGAGGGTCTTTTTATTTTAGATTGATTGAATTTCTCGGAGAAGTAGAAATCAAAATTGTTGTCTGAGTGAGGTAGGCTTACTCTGGGGGGATTGGGGCTGTGTAACCTGGGGCCCCACTTGAGACGTGTGTTCCTGAATCCAGTGGTGCTGGGTTAGCAAAGTTGTGGGTGTTTCTCCAGCCTTGGTGCTCCATGGGTGCAGGGGACAATAGGAATAACTGACCCTGAAACTTAAGTGAGCAAAAGAAGACAAAGACACCAAGTTCCCAGAGCTCCGTGGCAAAGGCAGGATGCCCAGTGGTTTGGTGGGTTTGAGATGTGCTTGTTGGAACTGAGAGCAGGCAGTGGTCAGAGTACAGGACCATGAAGCAGCTGTGTGAGGAGGCTGCTGGCTCTGACCCTGGCAGGGAGTTTCTGAGGAAGGGCGAAAAACAAGGCGCTTGAAGGAAAGGACTTGAGAAGAGGAGACAGACTTAAGTGGGAAGCATTATCTGAGCATGTGCTGAAGTTAGCATGGTGACAGTCACAGGCTCCCCGAGGCTCTAACAGTCCTTGGCTGGGTGCTTACTACCCAGCCGGGCGCAAGGCTTCCACCTTCCACCTGGCACTGCTGAGGTCAGAGCGGTGTTTCGCTTCAGGAGGTTTTGTCACCGTGTGCCCACAGAGAGCAAACTGTAGACGGGGACACTGCAACTCTGCCTTTTGTGTCCTCACTCCTCTCATTTTTATTCTTTTAATATTTTCTTTTGGAAATTTGTGTGTGTGTGCATGCATGTGTGCGTGTGTGTGTGTGTGTGTGTGTGTGTGTGTGTGTGTGTGTGTGTAGTACTGGAGATTAACCAGTGTACTACTGTAACACTCATACATGTTTCCCAGTTTTCTGAAGATAAATATTTTGCTACCTTTATTTACTTAGTTGCCTTTCTTTTGACTGAATGCTGAAGAAGTTGAAAACATATTATGTAGTTTTACTCCATACCTTTCAGTATGCATCTCAAGAAAAGCAGATTTTCTTAGATCGTCATAATACCATTGTTATGCCTAAAATCAACAATGGAACCTTAGTAGCATCTAATATCTTTATTTCTTTTCAATCAGACACCATATGCATGACATGATCTGGTATCACTGTTATACTTAGAATCCTGTGTGGCTTCAATGTATGTTCAACAATAAGTTGATGTTCAATAATAATGAATATGTTGGTTTACAACAACCAATATTTTTAAGCTGGTATTTATTGGCTACTTTGTGTGGCCAACGATGACTCACAGGACTTTTTAAGGATTAGTTTATTAAATTATTTTGAGCTTGGTATGTAGCTCAGTGGTAGAGAGCTTGGCTACAAGCTATGGGGCTGTGTGTTCTATCCCACTGCAAAAACAACAACAACAAAGGAATTCACTCAATGATATTATCAGGTAGACACTGTGATCACTCTTGTTTTACCTAGCAAGATAAGAGTTCAGAAACACATGACTCATAGGTTGTCTTCGTTACTTTTTTCTCGATGCTGGGACAAAATACCTGATATCCAAAGTTAGGGAAGGAAAGGTTTATCTTGTACATTTCCTGAAGGTTTCAATCCATACTCAGTTGGCTCCAAAGCAGGGTGGCATGATGGGGCTGCAGTTCATGGCGGCTGCAAACAGCAAGGCACAAAACTGGCAAGAGAGAGAGACACCCCTTCTTCCTGCCATTACTTTATACCCTGGCTCCACCTCTAGGCGGGTGAAACACACACTCCCAATCTGAGTGCTAGACAGTGAACCAGTCACAGACACATTATTGCATGAGGCTTGGGGGCCACTGAAATATACCATGACATAGGCAATAAAATGGAGGCAGTGCAGCTCAGTGGTCCCGACAGCAAATCATACAGGTTCAGGTAGGATTTTTAATCCACTTTTGCCGAACTCCAGAGCCCAAGCATGATCCTTGTATAGAATCCATTATATAAGTAAGTGTTTTGTTATTTAAGACAAGAAACATTCCTCTTTTTAAAGTGTGATTTAAAGTTGCAAAATTAATTAAGGACTTACAGAGACAGAAAGCTAGGACTTAATGATCACACAAAATTTCTCAACGCCTCAGAGGGAAAAGGCATGTGGGAGTCCCTAAGGGTGAGGATGCTGCCACGGAGTAAGCATCCCTGCAGGGTCTCAGGTTGGAGATGCACCACCAGATCCAGCACGGGTTGTCAGGAGTAACCTGCTCTATGTGAGAAATGTGGCTATTTCAATAATGATTCATTTTAACTGCATCATCGGTGTGTTTTTGGTAATGTATTACCTAAGGAGACTTCAGAAAAGCTTAAAGACACATGCATGATGGGTTTCTTTAAAATCTTTGGAAGTTTGACCATTGAGTGGTCAAGGGTCTGGTGTAGTGATTAGACTGTAGTTTCTCCCCTCATGGTTTGAATGTGTCCCTCTGAAATCCAGGTGCCCCCATGAGATGCCAGCAGAGGCGAACCCTGAGGGCTCCTCCCTCAGGAGATGAGCTGCCCTTATGGAGGGGCTTGGTGGAGGGAATCGGTCCCTCTTCCCTGCCACCTTCTGCCATCCTTCATGGTGTAATTGGAAATCAGACAGTGAATCTACCAGTTTCTTACTTCTAGATTTCCCAGCCTCCAGAACTGTGAGCAATACATTTGTGTTCTTTACAGATTTCCCAGTCTCAGGTGTTCTATGTAGCAGCACAAGGTGAGGCACAATGGTGGTTGTATAGTACTTTCTCCATCTTAGAGCTACACACACACACACATGCACGCACGCACGCATGCATGCACACATTCATTCACTCACCTGATAAACATCCTTATCAAAGGCCAAGGGAATTTCCTAATTTTCTTGTTTTGTCCTCCACATCTGATTTGGCTGGGAGGCAGAGCTATGATCTTGTCTGAGTGTCAGCTGTCACTGTTCACCTGTGCTCTGCACACACGCGTGTGTTTGTGGGCGAGGTGTGGGTGACGCATGCTGTGAATGAGGTCTGAAGTCTCTGCTGTGTTGAGCAGGTGAATCTTCTTTTGGCAAACACTACTGCAGTTCCTTCTAGGGGACATTTCCCTCCAGCACATTTTCAGAGAATCACCTATGTAGTCCGTGAAACATTTTTCACGACTATCATGAGAGTGAAATTGCCCAGGGATGGCGATTATTTTTTATTATGTAACCGTCAATAGCTCACATTTAATAAAAAAAGGTCATTAAAATCTAGCTCATCTCATGTTGTATGACTGTATTCAATACATTTATATTTTCTCAGTTTGGCCAAGTTCCTTTCTTTCTTTCCCTTTTTATGACATTTTAAATGTTGAATCAAGGAAAAACAGAATTCCATATTGTTTGCCATATGTATCAGTTATAGATTTGGCATTTGTGATAGAGATTTACAAAAAAAAAAAAAAACAGCGGCTTAAACAAGATAGAAGTGTGTTTCGCATTTAACTGTCACGGCATAAATAGGCAGGGTGTTGTCAGAATCTGAGGCCCTTGAATCTTTTTGCTCAGTACACCAAGGGTTTGCCCCCATCAACGTAGTCCCAGATGGCTTACCACGTTTCCGTCACTAGGAAGGGAAAAAATAGGAGAGAGCGCTCCCTTCCCTTAAGGGATGACTCGGAGATAACATACTCCACTTGCCTGCTCACCCTTTGGCCAGAACTTAGTGACAGGTCACAACTAATTATAAGTTAGGTTGGTAAAAGCATCTGGAAGACCATGTGCGTGGTCAAAGTGTAGGCCTCTAACACAATAGAAATGGAGGCAAAATTAATTTGGGGGATAACTAGCCGTCTCTGCCACATCATAGAAATATAATTTTCATTCACAGTTTGAAGGATCTTATTGGATAATGCATATTTTTTTTGCCATCTTTGGCAGAGATGGCTTTTGGTCACTAGAATCTGTTTTTCAGGTTCTTAGTAAAGAGCAGTTACTAGGATGTTGTTGTCCTTATTTCTTCCATGTATTTTCTCCTTTTCTATGGGCTATGGTCAAACAGTGAATTGGGACATAAGAGGGAGAGCAGTGTGTCTTACTCAGGGAAAAGGCTGGGGAAGTGGTTGTGAAGCTTACGGGTTCTTTTTCTTCCTTGGTTCTCTGAATACAGATGATGAGGCGACAGGTTCTAAGGGATGATGGGAACACAACATGAGGAAACCTGAACCCCTGAATCACCATGGGACCATTAGCTCCTCGCTCACCAAAGATCCTCCCCTGGACCATTCCCTGAGCAAACAGGATCCTTCCTTGGACCATTCCATGAGCACCCTTTTTGTTTGAACCTGACATATTCTTCTGTTACTGTCATTTTACCCTACACTATTAGTGCTTTTTTATGGTCCTCATTTGCTATTGATTTTTGTAATCATTGTGTTGTAGAACTAAATGATCCACAAGAAACACCAGAATTTTGATTTCTAAGCAGCTGGTGAACATTTTTGGGTTGTAACATTTCTCCAAATTTTGTTGTTATTCACAAATTCTCCATTTGTTTGTGAATTTTGTTCTCTGTCAAAACATTTAAGACTATTTTCCATCTTTTAGAAATTGAACAGCAGTTTTTATGACACTGGTTTTTCTGATGATAAATAATTTTTTGTCTTCTAATTTTGGGTGTTAGGGTTGCTTAATGGGAAAAACCCCACTAAGTGTGTGCTGAGAAGCAGGAATTTCACATAACACTTGCTGGAGTATTTGTCATTAGAGGTTGGCTTTGCAGGTTATTTTTAGGAAACAAGTAAGATGTGTCTTAGAAATCTGAGATTATGTAATGTAAAGAAATAGACAAGATTCTGTCCTAACACTAACCTGTCAAGTGAAAATGATGTTATAAGTCTGCATAATGCGAACAGTAGTTCATATTATCTTCTCAATAAGATTTGCTAGGCAAATTTTTATGAAGTCAGTCAAAATATTTTCAGAGTAAGAAAACATTAGATCCATTTGCTTCCTGCTCTGGATTTGAGTCCTTAGTTGAAGTTAGAGTCATCAGTTGGAAAGCAAAAGATGATTAGTGACCGAAGACTCAACTACCATATTTTAATGGTTAGTCTCCTTTCCCTACAGAGTACCAGTTTAGTAGGATTTGTTTAACTGATTCATTTCAGTCACTGGTCACATTGCAACAATATAAGCCAGCAGATGGGACCAAACACTAATTGAAACATGGGTTGTCTAATCCTAAGTGCCCCTCACCTCCCATTTAGGGTGCTCTTTTTGGTTGGATTCTTTAATGTTTTTTACAATTAAATTTTACTGTTCATGAAACAAATTTCCTGGAAAGAAAATCACAGCATATATCATTGACCTTTATATGTTTATGCCCTTTGCTCTGGTACTGATTATAATTATATTATAATAATTTCTACCCAAAGGATATTTTAACTCTTTGCTGAGTTAATTCAGTCCATAATTATTAGAGTCCACTCTCTTCCAGGCACTGTTCTGCATCCTGGCGATACAGCGTAGTGAATTTATACAAAGTCCTTGAACTCATGGGATTTACCTTTTTGTGGTAAACTGGTAAACACATCAATCAATTAATCAATCCAAAGAATAAAATAATGTCAAGTAATATTAAATTTGATGATGAAAACAAGAACAATTTAAAAATAACTACTGGTAAAGGTGGTGGGGGTTATGCTTTTACACAGCTTGACACTTCACATATTAGGATACATGAGTGGATACCAGAGTATAGCCTGGAGCCAAGTCCTGTGCATCTTGTTGGATGAATATTCCAGGCAGGGGCAACAACAAGAGTGAAGGCCTAAGAGAAAGTGAGAAAGACCATGGAAGGGCAAGACCATGAAGTGAGTTGGAAAAAGTCAGAGGCCAGATCTTGTTGGATCTTCTAGGCCAGAGAGGAGACCTCAAGGTTTTGTCTGAGTCTGATGAGAAACCACTGAAGACTGATGAGGAGGGCCGAGAAATGTGATAGGGTTTGTGTCTTAAAATGGTTATCTCCTTGGCACAGAAAGTAACATTTGTGTGAAAGGTGACATTGAAACAGGAACCTACTAGAGAGGCTCCCCAGAGATGGGGAGGTCCAGACAGGTGGGGGATGTGGAGGTAATAAACCTGCAAGATGGCAGGATTGGGCCACCCATGTGCTGCCTGAGCATGGAACCAACCACGATTGAGGGCTTGGAGACCAGGTCCCTGTGTTCAAATCCCACATCACCGACATGGCAAAAATGATTCTGGACAGTTAGTACCCTCTCTGAGTTTTGTTTACCTCCTATGCAAAGTGGGAACAGTGGCAATAATTCCTCTGAAAGCCATTGAGATGTCTAATGAGATAATCTGTGAGACACAGTCGCAACTATTTAGCGCCTAATAAGAACCCTCAACTCTCCGGAACTGGAAGTCCTGCATGTACAGATTTCTAACAGCCAGGGATGGAAAATATTTGGGAAAAATAAATTGTGCCTGTTTGAACATGTACAGAGTTTTTCTGTCATTATTCTCTAAATTATACAATCTAACAACTATTTACAAGGTACTTACATTTTATTAGGTATTTTAAGTCACTAACTATAACTTAAAGTATACAGGAATATATAGATAGGTTACATGGAAATATGATCCCATGCATGAGACTTTAAGCATGGATTTTGATATCCAAAGGAGTCCTGGAACCAATCCCCACAAGTACTGAGGGATGACTGTATCGAATATTTGCAAACCATTCTTTTTACTGATGTATTTCAATAGAGTCATGAAAACAAGAGTTTGTTTGAAAAAACTAATTTCTATCTTGAGAAGAAGTATTTGCTATGAGGAGAGTTTCTCTCTCTCTCTCTCTCTCTCTCTCTACCTACCTATTTATCTAGATATATATATCCCTATCACTCTGTCTCTATCATCTATATCTATATATCTGCAGTACTGGAGACTGATTCCAAGCCTTTGCCCTGAATTATATCTCTAACTCCTTTTTTATTTTTAATTTTGAGTCAAGGTTTTACTGAGTTGCCAGGCTGAGCTTGAATTTGTGATCCTCCTGGGTCAGCCTCCCAGAGTGTGGGAATTGTAGGTACACACGGCTGTGCTCAGCTGAAAGTTACTATGTGTTTACAATGCCTTTCAGTCATAATAACTTCTAAGGAAATACATTTTTCCAGGGACTTTTCCATTTCCTTTACTTCCTAATTCTTTGCTCAATCCCAGGGTTTTATTTGAAGGAGATATGAAATATGGCCTCCAATTTAGGGCTGGTTTGCAATGAGTGAATGAGAAGATTTAATTGTAGAATCCTAGTACTCACCACAGCCTAACTCAGTCAGCTTTGCTGAAGCTCAAACTTTTTATCTGCAACAGTGCTCAATTAGGAGAAATTACTAGACACACACATTGCACAAAGTATTTTGTAAATGTTGAGTTTTCTTACTTTGTGTTTTTTTTCTATCATCACATTTTCTACCATATAGTTGGAAAAGATGCCTGAAGGAGCTTTATATGGGAGCAGATCACACTTGAAGACATATAATGTTGCTGTTCTCATGGGCGGGTGGCTGGTGCTAATTCTCTACCCCTCTTCTGAGGATCATCTTCACCACCACTGTTGCTGCCAAAATCTTAAAAAAGAGAATTAGACCCACTTAACAGCCATAATGTGTCTGATGATACCTTTCAATTTTAGTGAAACATACTTTTAGCATCAGTAGATTTGGTCATCATGATAACAGAACATTTGAAATGTCTTAATTTCCTCCACATAAATCAATTTGTTATTTCTTTCAAATAGTGTCTGGAGTATCTATGCACCAAATTAGCACTTCCAGATTTTTACTTTGCCAGTGTGTATTGATCAGTTCTATCACACACACCTACTTGAATTTAGCAGTCCTAAGCAAGAGAAGTTTCAAAGATGGAATACAGCAAGACGTCAAAAAATATGATTAATTTTTAAATTAAAAATATATTATATTAAAAGACATACTGTTATTAACCTCCCCCCAAATATTTCCTCTCACTTTGAACACACTTATACCATTGTTCTTATCACGTTCTGAAGCAGTTCTACAAGTTCTTTTTTGTGTGTGTTGTTTATTAGCACAGTTGTGTTGGTCTTGATGTTCTGAACTGATTCGGAGTGTTTATCTCTCACTGTCATTTTGACTTTGGGGAAGAGCCATAAGTCACATGGTGCCAGAGATGGTGACAGGTGGGCGAGCACACACCATGATGTTTCTGTGAGCCTGCATTTCTGTTAGATGGTTGCAGCAGCAGTATCTACCATGGTTTGGATCTCACGCCACAGACGCAAAGCAGAACTTCTAGAACTGCTTCAGAAAGTGGCAAAAATGGTGGCATTGGCCTGTGAGAAGTAGGGGTGAGTATTTTGAGGGTGATTAATGGCAATGTGTCTTTGACTGTAATATTTTTTTAAAAGTTTAAAAATTCAGTATGTGTATTGATCACCCCTTGTTTATGTCCATCCTGGGGCTAGGGTCTGACTCATCTAGAGACCAGAGTCCTTGTCCTTATGGAAATAATATTATGAAAATCTTTTTTGTTCTCTTTTTGGTGTCATTGACTCCTTGCGCCAGTCTTCCAGGACAGTGATGGAGAAACTTTTAGAGACCAAGCGCTCAAACTGCAATTTAAAATCCACTTATTTATTGCAAAGTGCCATTAAATCTGAATACTGGTTTTAGTTTAGAAAAAATAATTTCTATCTTAACATATTTGTCTTAAAAGACTAACACAATAACAGAGCTTTCAATGATACAAGTAGCTTTTTATTGAAAGTTAAAGGTTTGCATTTGGCATGTTTTGGCACGATGAATGTGGTCTCTGCTATTGTGTGCATGCTGATGGCTTGTCAGACCTTCACTTGGCTCGTACTTCTTTAGTTTGAGAGCAACACACATAGCACTTGCAGCAATGAGGTCATCTTGTTTCTTGTATCAGATCTGATATAATTTAAAGCTGGAAAAAGCTGCTCAGAAGCATAAGATGATCCAAACAAAATAAGAAAAGCAATCCCAAGTGCTTTTATTGACTTAAAATTATTTGGCAAAGAGTTTCACACTTTAGCCATTTTTGTGATGTCTTTAAAGATGTTTTCTAACTTTTTGCTGCTTTATCTGGCACGAACAATTCTTGATATTTAATACAACAAAACTGAATGACTGGATGCTTTACTTCCTTAAAAAGAACTGTGTGAAAACAGATATAGCTCCTACCCTGCAAGGTTTCCCATCCCTGCTAAATGTGTTCAGCCACTCCAAATGACTCTGACCAGGCTTCTTGGAATGATCTTTCACTATCTGTTTTCAGTTTTCCTTTTTTTGCTGAAGTCATTTTTTTTTGGTATTTAAGAAAACACAAAATTAAAAAAAACTACTCAATATAAATCTATTCCTATACCAAAAATAGCTAACACTCTTAGTTAACTAAAGACTTGCATATTCCCTGAATCAACCCTAACCCTAACAAAGAGAACTGTAGAGGAATTTAGTGCTGTTGTTTGGTGCTGTTGGTTCTTCTGTTGCCATGAGTTCTTGTGGAAGGGCTTGTCTAGCTTCTTTCTCAATATGAACTTGGCTGTTCTCATCGTTAGAGGAGCTTAGGATCTTGATGTTGCTGACACTGGCTGTGGTCCTTACATTGAGTCTCGCCTCCTGGCTCCAGAGGTAAAGATGTATGCTACTCCATCTCTAGGAGAAGCTTGTCACGCTGGCTTCCTGATATGAACTTGGCTGTTTTGATTGTTGGAGGAGTTTAGTTCCTTGTTGGCTGTGGTACTATTTGTGGGAGCTCTGGTTCTTACTTTGAGCATCACTCCCTGGCTCCAGTGCAGAGCCCTCAACCTACTGGCACAGATCTTTCATCCCACTGGCACAGACTTTCTTGCTTCCACCACTGACCTTGGGGACTTCTCAGAGCAGATTGGTGAAATAGACTTGTGTGAATTACTGTTGTGGGCTCCAGGTCTTCAGCTGAACTCCTGAAGGATATTGCTGTGGGATCCAGGTCCTTACATGGATTCTCTAGGTCTTTAGTGTGTGGAAAGATTGGTTGCATTTTGTATTTGGCTCTTTGGGTGACCATTACAAATAATACTATATATCACATGTCCTGTATTGTCTCATTTTCCTTGCAAACCCTGACTACAACAATGGTTGCTTTGCTATTCATGAACAGGTTGAGCATAAGATGGAGATATATTAAAAAAACTAAAAGGAAACCTCTGGAAAGATAGCCTTTAGTAATTCAAAGTTGGGTTAATTCACCACAGATGATACAAATGTTCTAAATGTTCATCCTCTTAATAACGTAGCCTCAAAAATACATGAAACAAAAACTGAAAGGCAGAATGTACAGGTGAAATGGATTATAATACATCTGTCTAACAATGGGAAGATTTGCCTCTGAGGGCGGGTATCAGGAGATGATGGCTGCGTCCCTGAGGATATGGCCCTTGAGTACCAGATTCCTAGGTATGTGAACAACTGCAGGAGCTCTGTGTACCTCTGGCTCAATGTGCTGAAACGAATAGTCTAGAGAAATCAACCAAATGCTTAAACTTGAATTACTAAAATTTAAATCACTATATGCCAAGGATTGTTTATGCCCTCAGCAGTGCCTCAGGAGGAGTACTAAAAAAGTGTATTTGCAGAATTCCATGGGCAATATTTATTCTGTAATAATATCTAAAAACATGGGGCTCTCGGTTTGGGTGCCAGGTATTGTCCAAAGTAGTACCTCATTTGATTCTCAAAACAATTCTTTTTGTAGGTGGAGGCTGTACTATGATTTTCTAATTTATTTTTTCTTTTTATTTTATTTCTTTCTCTTCCTCCATCTATTCTTTTCTCCTTTTCCTTTCTTCTTTTCACTTTTATGGTGCTGGCGTTGAACCCAGGGCCATATGCACATGAAACACCTACTCTAACACTAAGCTACCCCCCCCCAGCAAATTACCTGATTTTATAGATGAGGAAATATAGGCACCAGAGTATATATTGGCTTAATATCATCAACTGATGAAAACAGCATTTAAGCTGAGACATCTGCAGCCGTGGCCACTTATCTGTGTTGTCTAAGACTGCTGGGTGCTAGCTGGGAATCTGCTGATTTGATTAGATTTTTGGCAATAAATGGAATTTTATCCACCTTTAAAAAGATGATAGCTTACACTATTTATACTTATGCAAGGTACCTTCCATACTGATATGTGGAAATAATTTTTCAGTGTCTGAGAATTACTTGCAACAGTGACCATCATCACATCTGAATTGATGGGGAAACATCGCAGGTTCATATTTATTCAAGTAGCCTGAAATGAAAGTGGATTTTATAATCTGCCTCTTTTTTGATAAATTAAAAGACAAGTAGTACTTTTAAAATTCTGAGCTAGAATATTGGTTGAAAGTGTCAATAACACAGATTTCTCAATAATTAGCCCACGATGGAAGCAAAGCCTATAGAAAAACTATTTTCAGACATTCTAGGTTTCATTTTGAAAGAAAGAAAAAGCAGTGTGTGAAAGTAACAAATGCTTGGTATCACAGAGCTGAAAATAAAGACCTGATCCTTAATCATTTGAAATGATTGCTAATAAATGAAATCTAGAAATAAAATTCCACTTCTCTGAGTGATGCCGGATACCGGCTTTTTAAAAAATAATTAAAAATGTGTTCTTGAAGACATTAACTCTTTCTCCCACTTTAAACCTCCTTAATAATTTTTATCATAGTTTTGTGGCATGACAAAAGATGGAGATTTGAAATTAGGTGAAAGAAGTTGTTAAAAGAAATAGAAATATGCAAAAGAATTCATGCCATCTCATGAATTACAGAGAAGTCTCAAAAACATGAACAAAAGGAAGTATTTAAATGTCATTCCATTTAAATGATAAATGCTCCATGACATGTTTTTCAGCGTATTGGCAAAGAGTGAACTGATCGACGTGGCCCTGTGTTCCGTGCCCTTTCTTTCCCTTCTCCCACTCTCAGGCATCTTCATGCCTTCCATATGTCTGGATCAATCTGCTGATTTCACTCCTATTTACCCATCCCCCTCAAGACTCTGGTGCATCATCTGAGACGCTTCGGTGTGATCAGAAATAACCTTATTGATTATGTATTTCCTATTTATGCAAGTATTTCCTAGGTCCTTCTTTCTTCTCCTTGGGTGATAGAAGGTAGGTGAGTTTCAAGAGGATAATGGCCAGGGTTAATTGATTCTGTATCTATGTAAAGGAAGCCAAATAGGCTTAAAAATATTGCAAGATGGCATTTTCAGTGGGAGGGGACAGGATACTAATATGAAATATACAGGCACCAGGACCTGATAAAATGCACCACAGTCTTCTTTACGATATGTGGATTTTAATTCAGGAAGTAGCCAACGGTAAGAGAAAACACAATGGAGACCATTGCAACACTGCCTCTGAAATCCTCACACGGTGGAAGAAGACTGGAGTAAAAAACATTTCTGCAGGCTTGGCAGCCACTCAAATTTGTGTGCTCTAAGTTTAGAACCAAACTCAATCTGCCCCTGTTCAAGTGCTGGCAAAACAGCACTTGCTTGTTCAGAGGGAGAGGAAGCAGTGTAGAACTTGAAAAACTTTCTGGACATAAAAGAACTCTTCAACAGTTATATTATTCTCAGCTTAAGAAAAATTGGCTTAAACATATGGGTGACATTTCCTTTCTCACCCATGGGCATAAAATAAACAGTAACACTCATTTGGGATTTAGCATAAGTTAAAACTGCCTACAATTTACCCAAGTTCACTTGATTTTTCAAGGTACTAGGATTTCCTTGCTCACTTCTATTTTTTTCAAAACCATCTCCTTTAGTATTTTGGAGAAGGTTTCAGTATAATATTGATTTTTTTCAGTATTTAAAATTCAAATAGTACAGCACTGTACTTAGGCACAAATGCTGAAATGAGAAAAGATCTATCATAATCAGTTTATATTTATATTTAATAATGTGCCCCTAATGAAGCATATGTGTAAATATTTTAAATGTATATCTGTTTATAAAAAGTTCAACCTATGTATTTCATATAAATATGCATTTTAAACTACTTTGCATACCAAGTCTGAAAGCTGATATTTGGATTTATGAAGCTGTGGTTAAAAGACTTACAGGTTAAAATTTGGGGATTTAGAATGTAAACTCTGGCGCAAAGTACTAAGTAGTTTAGCGTCTCTGAAATCTTATCTTTAGCTAAAGAAGTATGGAGTTGGACTTGGTAATATTTTAGTTTACTTCTTATATTAATTTTATATAAGTCAGTGATTCCAACAAGGACTTTGAAAATCACTCATGGTTTTGTGGTTAACAATGAGAGTTTTAACTGGATTTGGTTTTCTGTTTCTGTATTTATTCTTATTTCAAGTGGATCAAGCCAAGTAGAATATTTCATGTTCTCTTAAACTCTTTAGACTACCTACTGTGTACCTTTATAATCTTAATGTTAATAATGCAACCATTAATTATAGTAATCAAAATGTATGTCAGTAGGGTACTCAGGAGTTAGAGCAGTGTCATTGGTGCACCCTACTTTGCCTCTTTTGTCCAGAGCAATGACACTATATGATATAATAGTTATGAATATAACCTCTGATTCAGACTGCCTTAAAATCCTAACTCTGCCACTTGACGATTCCTTGACTTTGGGCAGATTGTCTTATCCCTCTGTGCCTCAGGGCTATAATTGCTAGGGAGATGATCACACATTTCACTGGATAGCTCATTCTGGAAGTTCGTGATTTTGTAGTCAAAGTGCTCGGAATAGTGCCTGGTGTGTAGTAAACTTTTGACATTTTAATTATTTCTTTGAGTCTTATGAATTAGGAGCCCGTTAAGAAGAGGAAACGCATCAGTGTTGTTCTTCATGATGTTAGCTGCTCTGCTTTCTCTACCACCTTTTCTTTACTTCTGTTTTATTTTTTAATTGAGATAAAATTCACACGACATAAAATTAACCATTTAAAGTGGCAAAATTCAGTGGCAGTAATGGTGTGAATCATCAACTCTTTGTAGCCATTTAAATGTTTTATACGGAGGAAGTTCCCTTCTACTTCTAGATGATTGAATTTTATTTGACATGAAGTGGTATTAAATTTTGTCAAATGTGTTTTCTGTATCGGTTGAAATGACCGTGTTGCTTTTCCTCCATCCTATTAATTTCATGGCAGTGTAATCGTTTCATTATTCATATGTTGAACCACTGTTTCATTTTTGGGATAAATCACACTTCATTGTGGAGTTTAATTCTCTTAATATGTTTGATACTAGATTTTTTTTTAGGATTTTGTTGACTGCATGTATATTCATAAAAGATACTGATCTAGTTTTCTCATGATATATTTGTCTGACTTTGATATTAAAGGATAATGTTGGTCTCATAGTATGAGTTTCTACTTTTCTGGAAAAGTTTAAGACAGAGTGAGTATTTATTCTTTTTAAATGTAAAATCACCAATGAACTTCTGGCTTTTTCTTGCCTTGCAGTTTTAAAGTCATTTATTCTTCCTCTTTACTTGTAAAAGGTTTACTAATATTTTCTTGTGTCAGTTCTGATAATTTAATTGTTTCTAGAAATTTGATTTTATCTAGGGTTTCTGATTTGTTGAGGTATAATTGTTTAAATTATTATTTTATAATTCTTATTTCTGTGAAGTTAGTATCAATGTCCTTACTTTTACTTGTGGCTTTAATAAAATTTGAATGTTTTCATGTTCTGTTGGTCTAGCTAAAGATTTGTGAATTGTGTTAATCTTTTCAAAGAATCTACTTTTGGTTTTGCTGGTTCTATTTTTTGTTCTTTCACTTTGCTCTAATTTTTACTGTGTTAATTTTTCTGCTTTTAAGTTTAGCTTTTTCATATGTATTATTGAGTTACTGACTTGTTTTTTTTTTTTTTCTCTTTAATGTAGCAATTTCCCTCTGAGCATTACTTTCACTGAATTTCACATATTTTGGTATCATGTTTTCCTTTTGATTCATCTCAAAATACTTTTCAGTTTCATTTGTAGTTTCTTCTTTGGCCTATTTACTGGCTAAGAGTGTATTTAATTTTCTAGTCTTTCTCATTAGTTTCAACTTTTTATTCTGTTGTAAATAGGGAGGATATTTTGGACATTTTCAGTGCATCGAAATTTATTGAGACTCGTTTTGTGGCCCACCATAGGGTCTGTGCTAGGGAATAATTTATATACTCTTACCCGGGATCAAACTCATGACCTTGCGCTTGCCAGGCAGGTGCTTAAGCCACTGAGCTAAATTCCCGGCCCTAATTTATATACTCTTGAGAAAAAGTTGGCTCTGCTGCTGCGAGGTGGAGCGCTCTATGTCTGTTAGGCGTAGTGGCTCGTGTGGTGTTGTTCCTTTATTTCCTTATCAGTTTGTCTGGTACCACCCATGATTGGAAGTGGCATGTCTAAGTCTTCAACTGCTGTGATTGTAGTTAAAACTAAAATTCTGGTCCTAAGCCAAGTTGTTCCTATGTTGGGCGGGCCTCAATTCCTGGGCCCACTGTTGCTACTGTAAGACTCTCAGTTCCTCATTTCACCTCTGTCACTTTGTTTAACGTATTTTGGGCATTTGCTAAGTGTGACTGTATTTGTGTATGTTGTCTTCTTGGTGGACTGATCCTCGCATTAATGTATAATGCCAGTGTTGGTCTCTTGTAACAACATTTGCCTTAAAGTTGGTTTTGTCTGATGTTGGTATAGTAAACTCAGCTTCCTTTTTATAACTATTGCCTTGGAATATCTTTTTCTATCCTACTTTCAAAATTCTTGCATCTTTAACTCTAAAGCAAGTCTCTTAAAGGATACAGTTGGGTCATATTTCTTGTAGACTATACATTTATTCTCCTCTGCCTCAGCAGTAATTTTTCTTAACCTTTATTTTTTAAAAATTTCATCACCAGGTATCATCAGAGGACTCCAGGGCTCAATCACTGGTCCTCATTTCTTTTTTGTCCACATTTACATTATCAGATCTCCAGGTCAGACTTCCCTTGTGAATTGAAGGCCCGTGGATCCATTGTCCACTCGAAGTTGTTACTTAAATATCTAATAGACATCTTAACTTTCTCTCAAAAACATCTCCATCTTAGTGAAGGGCAGTTCATCTTGTCATTTAGTCGAGTTTAAAATATTATCTTTGGCTCCTTTCCTTTTGTAGTATTTCTAGTCATTCTAGAAACTATCTTGGCCTTGCCCTGAAAATATAGTACCCTGGACCTGTCTGTATCCCACAATCCCTCACTTCTGGTACCTGGTCAGGGTGGCTTATCTTGCTGTGGCCAGGGACTCCTGACTGGGCTTCAGGTTCTGCCCTCATCTGCAAAGCCAGTGTGACTCTCGTAAACTCAAGTCATACTATGCCTCTCTTTTCAAAAGCCTCCAAGTGCTGCTCGTTTCATTTGTAGTGAAAGTTAAAACCCTTCTAGAATTCAAGTGGTGAGTACACAACCCATTCTGGCCAGTGACACTCATGTGTGTGACAGTGATCTTATACTTTTCGAAGGACAGGTTTTTTTCCTTGGTGCTAGCCTGTGGGGTAGGCAGTGAAAACTTGGATTTGGAGGAAACTGCTCATCAACTGGAGAGGGTAGACTGGACAGGGAAATCCAGAGGAAGCAGATTGAGAAATGGAGAGGTATTTTCTGGACTCTACATTCAATATCAGTGATCAATAAATAACCCTGCTTGGTTTAAAGCAAATGTAGTTGTATTTTCTAACACATAAACCCAAGATTCTTAGTATAAAAGGAAGAGGCAGAAATTAACATTTATCACTACACATTTCATTTCACTAAACATTATCACTAAACATTTCACTAGGTGAGTTATACTGATTATCTTATTGTATTCAATCTTTGCTTCTCTTATTTGCTTACACTTTGTCCATTTCTTTATCTATAATCCATTTTCCTTATCTATAATTATCTTTCAATTCTTCCCTGGCAAATGCTTTAAAACACCTGATCAAAAACTCTTTTATTTCCATTAAAATACCTCTCATTTTCCTCCCTTTAATATTTATGTAAATAGCTTTTCCTGTATTAATTCCTAGTTGCTCATACACTTTTTGTGGCTATGAGAGCATGTTTTGATTTGGGCTAGAAACTCTCTTGAAACAATGCAGAATGCCTTCTGTTTCTTTCTCTCTTCTCTCAGCATCTAATAGCATTATTTTTTGTGCCCAATAGACTTTCTATAAATATTACTTGCTGCAGTTTAAAAATATTATTTGCCTCAAGGCAGACATCATGTTTGGAGGATTTAAAATAATACATTTACAATAAGCCACCTAAGAAAAAGTATGCTTATTTTATACTTTCAAAAATTGAGATAAAAACATGTCAGGTGTGTAAAATAGTGCTAAGTACCTAATTAAATGCTCAACAAATTGTATTTCTAATTCCAGAGAACTGTCCCACTTTAGCACATTCTGTTTGTCCCTTAGCACATAATTCTGTCTTAGATTATGCTTATTTATGTCTGCACCTCCTATAGTTTGGATCTGGACCATCCCTCAAAGGCTGGGTACCCAGTCCGCAGCACTATCCAGAAGCAGTGAAATGTCTGTGATGCAGCTTCCAGCATTGGGAACACATCCCTGAGGGAGACCGTGGGATTCTCAGCCTCTTCCTCTTCCTTTTTGCTCTCTAAGCACAGTTACGAGCTTTTGCTCTCCATGTCCTCCCATCACAATGGTCTGCAACAGGCCCAAAGCAACAGTGCCCACTGACCAGGGCCTTAAACCTTGTCTCTTTATAATTTGGTTATCTCAGGCATATGTGTTCAACCCACAGCCTGATGTGTTTTTTCCCCTTTTCTGAGTGAAGATGAATTGTCTTGGGCTGTATAAAACTTTCGTACTATAGCTAATGTGTGTAATATATTTAAGTTACAACGATTCTTTTCAAAAGGATCTAAGATGTGTTGTGTGCCTGTCCTGTACCAACTCTCCATGATGGTTGGATGGATGCAGTCATTATGTTATGAAAACATGTACTAGAAATAAAAATTTTAAAAAGTTTTCAAATAACACATTAAAATGGAGTGCAGGCACCAGCAAGCTACAGATGGACATACCTGTTTGTTACAGCAATGAGAGATGGCTGACACCACATCTTCCTCCCTTTGGCATAGGACACCCTCCTTGACACCAGTCACTTGTGCCCTGCATGTTTGTGTAGCACATGGTGTGGATAAGATGAAAGAAACTGGTTGGATAAGCAGACTTAACTGGATAGATCCTGAATCCATTAGAATGGTTTTGATATCACAACTCAGCTATTTCATACCACGCTGAGCTTCAGTTTTCCCCTGTTGTGAAGTGAATAACATTTTCCTGAGTCAGAATCCTTGTGAGCTGGATGTACATTGCCGGTATCATAGGTGGTAACGTAGCAGTTAACGTTCCTCCATGATGCCTTTTCCAGGCTAGTGCTTTCTCCAGTTTCAGTGCCAGCAGACAGAAAATACACTAGGTTTATTTGTGATCTCACTGGGGCTTGGAGCTATGTCTTCTTCCCGTACCTTTTACGGAGCCTGGTAGACAGTAGATACCCTCCTGAATTTTTGCTGATCCAAAGCTCTTACACATCTTATTTCCATCTTCTTCTGTAAAATAGTCTTATTTTTGTCCAAAGAGTTCATTTAGCTGCCTCCATTACTTTCATGTAAGGTATCTTCATAAATATATCTAGGAAGTGTATGTACATAGATTCTGGGGAAATTGAATGTTATGGGTCAGTAAAACTCTGGAGATGCTCTGTGTTGCATGATCACATTTTCATGTGTTAAAATGTAAAAAACACCCACTTAAAGATGTTAATTTGTCTTTGTACTCCCTTATCACTTGGGGACTGGAGAAAACTTATATTATACGCTGTGTAAGAGAAAGCAGGGGTTTGTGGCCTTTTCGAGCCAAGTGGAGACCAGGCTGACATTGTCTTCTGGTCACGTCTCACTTCTCAAGAGTCACTCTCAGCAGACGTGGCACACTGTGCCAAAGTATATGGGTGTACAAAGAGGTGGGGGGCAGGTGCGCAGCTTGGCACTGAAACCTGCCAAATCGACTACACTTTGCATTTCTGGCTCTTTCATCCACCTGGTTTCCAACTCCAGGCGCTCAGCAGGTTTGGGTTGCATCAAAGCCACATGTACATTGTTCTGAATTTTCATTGTAGCCACTTGCATATATTTTTTTTGGACCCCTTTAAAACTGACTACAAGGTTTAACCCATATTTAGACTGAGGATTGAATTACCATGCTTGGACTGTGTGACAGTATAACATAAAAATTATTTGTTTTTCTATCTGACCTTTGGAGTTTAGATTTCTAATTGATCATTCTTTGTGCAAACCACCCAAAGGTCATTCCTTTTTCCTTAAAGTAAATCAAAACTAGATCACCGTAGCTCTAATTTGAAGTTAAAGGAAATTGGCCCCAAATCTTCACTCATAATACAATAAATATTTGAAGAGCATATTAGGCTTTTTAAAAGTCTTTTTCTTTCTCCTCTTTGAGGTGATGTGAATAGTACTAGTTTAATTTGAGGTGGTGTAAATAGTACTAGGGCAAGTCAGGCGTATGTTTACTTACAGAATTACGTAAAGGGTTTCTAAAAAAGATGTTAAAGATGGAAAATGGAAAAGATATCCTTATGTCACAGGAGTTCTAATGTAATCCAAGCTTGTGGATTCAGTAAACATTTGTTGTTCTCCAAAAAGGAATGAAATACCTTATTAGAAAAAGGTAGCATGCATTTGGTTCTTCTGTTCAAGGGATCTGTAAATTATTAGCTGGCAATGAGGAAAAAGTAATGTGAAGCAAGAATTATTAACAAGCCCTGACGGGCAAGCCAAATGCTCTACAAATTCAGTGGAAAGAGCCGGAATTGATCACTGTGGCTTCCTGAAGTCAGCGTCCCTTGGAATGGGGGTTTATTGTTTTTCCCCTCATCAGAGGCTGGCAGACTTGTAGGTGGTGCTGAGCTGAGCTGTTCTTCAGTTCTCTCTTCATGCCAGGGGATGCTACTCCAAGTAGTACCTCCGGTAATGCGCGTCTTTTATACCATATCATTCCTATTCTTCTATCATCAAGATCCTAACATTCACTGGGAACAGCAGCCAAGAGGGAAATAGATGAGAAAATATCAGGTGACAGGAGAAGTGTTAGAATAAAAGTTGCACAGAGGGTTATGAGGAAAGCAGCCTCCTTCCCACACAAGTCCGGGAAGTTAACCTGTCTCAAAACCTTGAAAAAAATTTCCAAGAGCTAGAAAATTACTACAGTTGGTTTATTGCTGCATTTTCCAAATGAAATATGATTGTGACTTGTTTCACATCAAAGCGACGACACACATTGTTTTGGCCCTGATGCCCGGTTCTCTAACGGGAGGGTTTCCACTCTCTAACTCTGACTCCACGTATCTGGACTCAGGATATCAATAGACTAGTTTCAAGGTCAAATGCATCAAAGAAGTCCACTTCCTGTGAGGTTTTGGGAAAGCATACTTCTCTGGTCCAACATCCCCTTGTCCTTAAGGTGACTGCATTGATGGGAGTGCCTAAAAAGGGTTCAAATGCTCATTAAGTGGTTGATTTTAATTAGGTAAATAATTCCAAGTTAGAACTTCAAAGAATGTAGTAGCTCTCCCTTATTTGTTGTTTCATGTTCTGTGGTTTCATTTACCCAAGGTTAATTGTTTTCTGAGAATATTAAATGAACAATTTCAGGCTTAAACAATTTATAAATTTTAAATTGCATGCTTTTCTGAGGAGCCTGATGAAATTTCATGCTGTCGCAGCTCTGTTACATTCGGGATGTGAATCGTTCCTTGGCCCGGTGTATTCACACTCTCTATGTTGCCCATCCATTAAGCATGCTTGGGTCAACAGATATGGAATCCCAGTGCTTGTGTTCAAGCAATGTTTATATTTAATAATCCAAAACTCAAAAGCAGTGTTGCTGGCAACTCTTATAGGCCAGAGAGAAACCAAAAAGTGCTTCCTTCAATGAGAAGGTAAAAATTTTCAGTTTAACAAAGGAAGAAAAACTTCTATGCTGAGATTACTATGAGCAGAAGGACAAATCTTCTATCTTTGAGACTGTAATGAAGGAAAATTAAATGTGTGCTAGTTCAGCAGTTGCATTTAGAACTGCAAGTGTTATAACCACAGTGGAATGGAAAAGGCGTTAACTATGTGGGTAGAAGACATCAATGAGAAATGTGTTCCAGTGGGGAGCACATGTTGCACCCACCAAAAAGCACTGAGACTCAGTTCACCTCATCTCATGGGCACTGGTCATCTGACATCATCACAGGAAGACAAGTGTGAATATAATGATAGAGAGAGGAAGAGACAGACAGAGAGAGAGAAAGAGAGAGAGAGAGGGAGAGGGAGAAGAGGAGGAAGAAGAAGAAGAAGAAGAAGAAGAAGAAGAAGAAGAAGAAGAAGAAGAAGAAGAAGAAGAAGAAGAAGAAGAAGAAATGGAGATAAAATGAGAGAGAACTTTTCACATAACTTCTATTATGAAGAAGACAGCCTCCGACCTGTAGTTCTTAGACTTAGGTGGTCAAAGCATATTCATACCACTGTTTGCCATTGTTTGTATACTACTCAATAAATTACACATGATATTTACTTCATAGTAAAATAGGCTTTGTGTTGATGATTGCCCAACTGTAGGCTAAAGTAAATATTCCAAGTATGCTCAAGTTAGGTTAGGCTAAGCTGTGATTTTTTGTAGATAAAGTGTACTAAATGCATGTTTGACTTAGGACATTTTTTACTTATCATGGGTTTATCAGGATGTCAATCTCTTGTAAGTCAGGGAGCATCTGTGTATTGTTATAATTGTCCTATTTAATATTAGTTATTGTTGTTAGTCTCTTAGTGTGGTTATTAAGTTAAATTTCATCATAGGTATGTAGGCATAAGAAAAGTGTGTACAGAGTTTGATTCTATCCTTGTTCCCAGGTATCCATGGAGGTCTTGTACAGTATCTCTCCTGGGTAGAGGGAGAACTACTGTACATTTGGAATACAAACTTCTGGTTCTCTGTCATGGGAGTACTGGGCTGACATTTTCACTTTGCCCCTCCAGACCCTTGGGAGTCCCTACAAAGGACTGGCCAGAGGAACGACATAGAGTTAGTGTGCTTGATGCCAAGCGCGCCCCCGCTGGGCTATGTAGGGAGTGTGCCTCTCTTAAAAGCTACCGCCACTACCACAGGGTTCCCAGGCAGCCCATTTCCCCTGCCTGTCTTTGTTTGCCTGGAATATTCCACTCTCCCTTACTGATTCCCCCTCCCTGCTCACAAGTTTGCAGTCTCTTTATTTAACACTCCTCGCATTACCCAGCTCCTGTGTGCCACCTGTTTCCCACCAGGGCCCTGATGGATACACAGAAAAACCAGATTAGTGAGTTGAGCTACTCATTTGTTCTAGAAATAAGAAATTTATTTTGCTTTGGCCTTCATAAGTCAGATTGGTTTCCACTTAGAAATCAATCTAAATCATTCCAGAAAGCTAGTTAATTGACTATTGACTGTGGTCATTTTATTTCAATTAAAAAATCATTACCCTGTAATATAGGGACATGATCTGTTTTAGATGACTTTTTTGGATGTACTAAAATTCCATGAAACATACCTCTAAAAAAGTTCAGACTAACACATTCACACTTTTATTGATTAGCAAAGTGTTAGCTGAGCAAATCAAGACCTAAAAGACTTACGGAAGTGATTAATCAATATGCAAATGCATCTCTCATTCACCTAAAAGTCAGAAGGTAGGTGGAGTTGAGGACACATGTGCTCCACAGAGCCTTCAGGAACCCAGGCTACCAACCATCTGTCCAACAGTAGGAAGAATAAGAGGTAGAGAAGGGAGAGTGCCATAAAAAGAAGGATATCCTGCCATTTTTGACAACATGGACTGAAGTGGAGGACATTTTGCTAAGTGATGTAAACCAGACTCAAAGAGACAAATCCCACTTGATCTTACCAGAATATGAAAAGATCATCTCATAGATGCAGAGGGTAAAATAGTGGTTATTAGAGGTCAAGGTAGTTAGATGCAAGAAATAAGTTTAGGAGATCTATTTCATAATGTGGTGACTGTAATTATGAAGATACTACACTGTATTCTGGAGTAATTCTGTGAATAGATGTTCAGTGTTCTCACCACAAAAACGGTAACTGTGAGAGATAGCGCATTATCCAGTTATTCCACATTGCAATATACTTCAGCCGTGGAGACGCCACCAGCTCTTACGTGCTTGCAAATGAAAATGAGAAATGTAATCTCTAATTTGGGCATCCACTTGTTCTGTTCATACTACGAAAGTTGAAGAGCAGAGGTCAGTAAATCATTTCTACAAAGGACCAGACTAAAAATACTTTAGGTTCTGTGGACCACATGTGATATCATTTTTTTTTTCATGCCCTTCTTGCTTTTTTTCCTCTCCCCTGCCTTCATTTCTTTCCCTTTCACCTCTGTTTCTCCTTTTTTCCTGAAATCCTTTAAAAATGGAAAATGTTATTCTTGGCTCATGTATCAACCTAAAACAGGCTCATAAAGTGTAGTGCATTGACCTCTGCTGTAGGGGAAGAAGCGAGTGGATGTTGGATAATGCTGCAATCTCTGCCGATTTTAGGCTGCTGGTCAGGGTGAGGTCACTGTCATAAGAGAGACTTCCCATATTCCATTGGTTTAACACTGTGAAAGTTGATTTCTTCTCCCGATCAACATCTAACATGGATTGGCAGCTTGTGTGTGAAGGGGCTTCTCTGCTGCTGAGTAGGTCAGGGACCCAGGCTCCTGCGACCTTGTAGCTTCTTCCCCTTTGGGTTGCTGTCACAAGGGGGAAGGGACAGAGAGGGTGAAGAAGAACCACTTTGTGGTTACTGTCGACACACTATGTTATGGGTGAGCACTGTCTCACGCACCTCACCCACTTCCTCCACATGTAAATAGTCTCAGGAAACAGCCCCATCTCAGAATATAGTGTTAGGTTAGGTACTTTGGAAAAAGAGATTCTGTTACACACAGACACACACACACACGCGCGCGCGCGCGCACCCATGCATACACTAAATAGGGGAGAGCTAAGGCAGTAGTCTCCCCTTACCCATAACCCCAGTAGATTCCAGAGACCTCAGTACCAAACACACGGTATCTTTTCCTGTGTCCTACAGAGTTAACACGTGTACTGGAGTAAATTGATCTGTCCTTCCGTGTTTGGTGCCTCAGTGCCTCCTTTGCCTCACCATGCTTGAACTTTGGGTCATAAATGTATTATAATTATATGCACCAAGGAAGCATATTTTATTAACTAAGCACATTTGTAAATGCTGGAGCCAGAGTGACTTAAGTTCAAAGTTTATGGCTACCACTTTTTAGCATCATGAGTTTCTCAATTTTTAAAAATATTTTATTTAAAGAGGAAAAAAAAAGCAAAACAGAAAAAAGGGTAGAAACAATACAGAATTTCAGAAAAAAATAAACAGTAAGAAATCACTAGTTGATACATTACATATTGTCTTCTTAGACATAGTTGTTCAAGTTACAAAATTAAAGCATACAAAGTAGACATTCAAACAGTAAGGCTGCAAACAGTTCTGTTCAATGATCCAATAAAAACTAAGCAACATGGTTATCAATCCTACATATTTAAACATACATGCAGTTATATCCTTTAGAGCACTTTCTTTTCCTCCTTTGGCTTTTTAAGTCCATTATCTGTTTAGTTATATCCTGTTTCAGGTTGCTCAGTACCTTACTGATCTGTTTTGTTGTTATTATTTGCTTTTTAATCACCTTATATAATTTTGTTGATTTGTTTTAGAGTTTCTCCTCATTGATGCCCCATAGATCAGCTGTGGTGGAGTTGGGAGTTTTTTGGAGGTATTTTGTTACTTTTTTTTTTGAAGGTAGCAAAATACAGCAGAACAAGACAGAACAAAGCCAACTGAGGCAGTGCAGTGAAACTGGCACAGAACCTCACAGCAGGTCACCAGGACAACAGCAATAGGCTCAATAGTACATCCCATTCTGTTCACATTAGCTGTTCTTTCAGTCAGGTAGAGCAAAATGGAAGGAAATATCTAACTTATAAAAACAGAATATTGAATAGAGCAGTACCATTAATCAAAACTGAGCAAAAAAATGATAAAAATATTTGCCTTCAAAGAGATGGTAGAAGGAAATCTCCCTTACTTGCCACACTGCATACGTTCATCCTCCCAAGAGATACTCAGACCTCTGGGTCCCGCTTGATAACAGGGGTGGGGGTGGTGATGGTGGTGGATGTTAGATTCTTAGCCTGCACACTGGCAGGCCCACAGCTCCCCACCAGAGAGGTGATCTGGCTGCCTGTTTTCCCAGAGCCCCAACTTCCAACATGGAGTGGAGCTCAGGAAACACCGATGGTTCGAGTTTCTAATTTTTAAAAATGAGAATAATAATGCAGATGATGATATTGTATACTTTGTTCCCAAATGATAGGCTAAATACAAAATGCTAAACATAATTCCTGGCATGTGGTAAAACCTTCCTGAAACATTAATGTTTAATGTTAAATATCTGTATGAACTGCAGACCTTAATACTTTCAAGTAAGGCATATATTCTGATATGTTATTTGTTAAAATCTTCTTTTATTAGAGGTGCCAGTTATTCTATGGGATTTTCCCATAATTATATTTTATCATTATGGCATGATCTTTTCCTCTCTTTTTTTGAGGCAGGTCTCGCTATGTAGTTGAGGCTGACCTCGAATTCACTGTGTGTCCTAGACTGGGGTCAAACTCATGACAATCTTCCTGCCTCGGCCTACTGGATGATGGGATTACGGGCATGTGCACCACATCCAGTGATGACATGCTCTTTTCAGGCAAAAGAAAACTAGGGAAATCATTTATTTTCCCTTTTATAATCTTCACTTATGCAATACATTATTATTATCTACAGTCAGTCTGCCAAGCACTAAATCTCCCAAACTTTTTTTTTTTATCAGGAATGTGAGGTAGTCTTCAAGGATCTTAAGTTAAATTGTTTTACATTTCTCCACATTAAAAAAAAAATGGAGTTATGCAAACTCTATTGGCTTTTGGAAAATAGTTTCTTTTATGATATCTTGCTCTTTATTAATCAGCTGAACTATTTAAAATGCTTTGGGGACACATTAAAATTAAACATAAAAGGAGTCTTAATAACTTTTTGATAATAACAAAATTCTGACTACATTTAAATTGATTTTGTACCCTAGTATTAATAGCTTTACAGCTATTATATAGCTATTAATGATGATGCAGCTATTATAATTACAGCTATTATAATAAATGGGAGAATTATTTAACTGGTTAAACATTACATTATTATCTGCATAAAATGGTAATTTTTTTTGCTGCTTGAAAATACTTATTAGCATACCTGAGCTGTGTGTTTATGTTAGCTGAGGCTACCTTACCAACAGACTGAAACATTTTCTTTGATATAGCAGAAAATATTACCATTTTCAACTGAAAAGGTAACTGGCTACTTAAAATACATTTAAAAGTATTTTGGGGATGTGGAGTGACGATTTGAAAAGAAATGTTTTGCAAATCTGTAATTAAGTAAGGTCAGCCCGTTATGCTATTTAACTTCTTAACTTGCTGAGCAGCATCCCTGAGCAGAAGTGTTGACTCACGGTGACTGTTTTAATCCTTCGTGATACTTTTAATTCACTGAAAAATGACTCTCTGTGTGAAAGGTCGTCGATGCTGTGTCCTTTATGGACAGCATGCTTCCACCGTGTGAGAGGGATTTTGGTTTTTGGCCACAGTGACTTTGTGTCTAGGACTAATGAAAGTTTTATAAAGCCACCGCGGTCCCTACCGTTTGTTCTTAGGGGAGACTTTATAATCAAGGTTTAATGATAGAAATGTCTATGGCTGGAACATTCAAGGACATTGTTCCTGGCTCTGTGAGTAAGAGATATGATCACCTCATATAAACTAGAAAGGGGAGGTAAAGAGCGTGAACCTGAACTGTACATCTGGGAGCAGTTCAAAGCCTGCACTTTGTGGACTAGGGTAGTAAAACCCAGCTCTCCTGAAGCTTTATTGTCTGGCAGGTTAGCAATGGCCTAGGTTTATTTCTGTACACAGGGCCTTTGCTTCCACTCTGAGCCCCTATCTCAGCCCTGGCTAAAGAGCTGCACTTCAGTGAAAACTGCTTTTGAATCCTCCGGCCCTTGTGTATGACAGGTATGCGTTTCCGCGTCCTGCTGACAAAAGCAGCACCTGCCCGCTCCGTCAGTTTGAGAGCCCCGGAGCTGTTGACGTTTCGAGTCATTCTGTTTTGATGGATCTAGGCAACGTATTTCCAGATTGCTACCTCATCCATATGTCTTTCTTCTACAGGCAAAAAGGAAAATGCACCTTGTTCTTTCATTTCACAGTCACTTTTATATGACACTGACAAAAGCCCCTGCCCTCAAAAAAGGATTTACCTGGTGTCATTGAATCGAGAAGTAATGACAGGGAAAAATAGCTTGTCGTAGGGATTTATCACGTGTTCTCAGGAGACCAATGGTGAATGAGGTGGAGCAAACTGGTCAGAAATCCTTGATTCTAGCTCTTTGCGCTATAACATGCAGTCTCTGAACCAGCAGCTTTGCTGTGTTTTAATTGGAAACACAACTCTCAGGTACTACCTAGACCTTCATCAGAGTCTGTCTTGCACTGGGACCCCAGAAGGGTTGTGTAAATGCTGAAAATGGAGGTAGCTGACTGACCTATGGAAGATCGACCCTTTCATCACTTCTTATGAAAGATTTCACAATATGTAATATAATATAATATAATATAATATAATATAATATAATTCAAGTTCTCATCTTCAGAGCAATCTGGAATATCATAGACACTTCATGTTTGCTGAATGAATAAAAAGGATTTGAATCATCCCATAACTATAGTTATTTGTCTCCTAGATAGCTTTGTACTTTTTGGGGGATGAGAGAAATCTCATATATTTCCTATTTCCCTTTTGGCTTCATTTTTGGCCTGGATTTTCCCCATGAATATTATTCTTTCTCTCTCCCTGATCTGAATAAAGATATATTTACACTTTTATTGATTTTTCTTGATTTTTTTTGTAGTGCTAGTGATCAAATTCAAGGCCTTGAGCAGGCTAGCAAGTACTCTACCACTGAGTTACACCTCCAGTCCTGTTACTTTATTTTTAATTGACACATAATAATTGTGCATATTTATTGTAAGGTATGATAATTCAATACATGTCTACAATGTACAAGGATCAAATTAGGATAGTTAGCATTACCACTTTCTTAAATATTTATCATTTCTTTGTCTAACTCCTGTCTTCTGGTTTTTTATACATTATTAATATATTATTATAAACTATAGTCATCCCATTGGGCTGTAGAATTTATTTCTCCCACTTAACTGTATTTTGATACCCATTATCCAACTTCCCTTTATATCTCCTTTCCTTTACCCTTTTAATTTCTAATAATCACTATTTTATTTTAGTTGGAAATCACATTTTTTAATGGTTTCAAATATGAGAACATGCAGTCCTTGCCTTTCTGACTTATTTCACTTAATTTAATGCTCTCCAGTTCCATTCATTTTGCTGCGGATGGTAGGATTCCAGTTTTTGTACGGCTGGATAAAATCCCATTGCGTCTGCACACCAGTACTTTTGTCTAGTCATTCACTGATGGACATCTCAGTTGACTGCATGTCTTGGCTATTGTGAATAATGCCGTAAAAGACACAGGTATGTAGATGTCCATTCTTCATACCGGTTCCATGTCCTTTGGGAGTGTATACCCAGCAATGGGACAGCCAGGTCGTATTGATAGTTCCTTTTCAAGTCTTTAAGGACTGCCACAGTATGTTCCTTAATGGCTGTACTAATCTACAGTTTCTCCGACTGTGTATGCGAGTTCTGTTTTCTCCACATGGACATCAGAATTGGAAACAACATATTTCTTAATCAACAGAAGTACATTGTATGTTTATGGCATATGATATGATGTGTGGACAGATGTATACACTGTACAATGGCTAAATTGAGCTATTTAGCATATACATGACGTTGTGTACTTTTTTGTGTGTGGTAACAACACTTAAAAACTGTTCTCTTAGCAAGTGTCAAGTAGACAATATACTCTTATTAATTTGTCACCGTGATGTACAGTAGATCTCTTGAACTGATTCTCCCCATGTAGCTAAAATTTTGTGCTTCTCTCATACAACAGATTCTAAAATGTGTGTGCTTTGCAAAGCTGTTTCCTTAAATAAAAGAGTGGTAGATGCTCTTTTGCAGTCCACTGGGGAATCCTGCCTTATTACTGGTGCCCTTGCTGGGGCCACGCAGGGGCAGAGCTGACAGCCTGCAGGGTAGGGGCCACTCTGAGTCTAGCAGTAGAGCTCTCTGACCACGAACCCTGGATCTCCATGCAGAGCTGTGGCAGTGGGTGGGAAGTGCCAGGGAAATCTTGGTAGTCTATCAGAATGAATCTCAGGGAACACCACCAAGTTTATCTTCTTATTTACAGCAAAATTCTAACCACAGGCTTTTAGGAACAATCACAAATCTGGACAAAGGTCCAAATATTGCATCAATCCCTAGACTAGTTATAGAAATTGATGGAAGATTGTCTGTGGCTAGACTGCATTTTGTTCTTGGAATTTACCTTAGGTAGAAGAACATGCATTTGCTTTTGCCTAAAGAATTCTGGAGGATAAGATGTGAAACAAAAATCCTAGATTCTTGTTTGCAACCCACCACTGCAAAGCCATTGGCTCTTATAAGAAATGGTTTCACTGTTCTTTAGGTTCCCTAGAAAATTTCTGTTAGAATTACGGATTGAAACGTGGCGCTCTGGCGGAGAACAACACAGATAGAAGATGTGGATCTGTCGTTTGTGTGAACTTAACAGTAACTGCCTCGGGCCTTAGAGACAGGACAGATTCTTAGTACTGATAAAGATTTGTCAGGTGAAGTATTCCTTCTCAAGAACTGGCTGGTAAAGATGTGTTAAATTCTTATTTAGTTTTCAAATGCTCTGTAACAAGTTACCATAAACTTAAAACAATACAAATTTATTTGGTATAGTTGTGCAGGTTGGAAGCCTGACAGATCTTAGTAGGCTAACATCAAGGAGCTGGCAGGACCACATTTTTTTCCTGTAGACTCAGAGGCTTTGCCCTTCCACCTTCTAGAGCTTTTCTGCGTGGTTGGTTCCTGGCTGCCTCCTCCATCTTCAGAGTTAGCCGTGGGTGGATAGAGTCTGTTTACATCTCATTATTCTGATTTCCTCTTTGCCTGTCTCTGCCCTACATGAAGTCCCTTGATGGCAGTAGACCTACTTGGATAATCTGGAATAACCTCCCCACTTCAAGGACAATTTACTAATAACTTTAATTCTAACTGAAAACCCTAATTCCCCTTGGCCATGTGTTATTGTTTGAATCGAAAATGTCCCACGGAAGGCTCTTGTGTTCAGAGGTGGGGCTTTGGAAAGTGACTAGAAATAGATGTACTAATTGACCTCATCAATGGGCAAATCCATTGGTTAGCTGATCGACTGAAGCCTCTGAAACCAGGAGCCAAAATAAGCCTTTCTTCTTTGAGTTGCGTATGTCAGATATTTTGTCCTGCTGATCAGCACACTGTATGAAATGATGTAGTCAAAGGGATTATGTGGCCCCCTTTAGGAGGCCATTATTCTAGACACCACACGTAGGTAAAAGAAAAGGTCTCAAAGTTTTTGAAAAATTTTAAAGATTTTCAAGATTCTTTCCTTTTCTTAAAGAGTTGAACTTTATTATCTGTAGCCTTTTCAACTCACACTCAACCATATCATACTAATGATTTGCCAGATTGAATGGCTTTGAATCATGTCTGTGTTTGATTTTGTGGTGTCAAAAGTAAAAAAAAAAAAAAAAAAAAGAAAACGACTTTTTTTTTGTCGAGTGGATAATGGATTATAGTAAATTTTGTATGTAAATCTAAGGTGTCCTGGGAAGGTTCCCTGTTTACATGTGCTATAAAGTTAGCTTAAGTAGGGCTGTTAGAAGAATCTGCTTTCTTTGCATTTCTCATGACTTAGAACAACTGCTATATTTTTATCTTGTAGCCACTGAACTTAGGGATGTATTGTGTTTTCAGTGTGTCTATCTTAAGCCTAATGGAAAGGCATGGAAACTGTTGCTCGGTTCCTTCCTGAGGTATGTCCTCCCACCACCAGTGATGCTTTTGAGGTTCACTCCAGTGCATGTCATAATTTTTTCCTTTATTTTAAAGAGGACAAAAGAGAGTAAAACTAATCAAAACAAACCAGTGTAAAAGATATAGGACTTCAAAACATTACAAAATCAACAATAGTTATCATAATGTCTTTTGATGTCTTCAAAATAGCTGCAGATAACTTCAGACGTAGTAAGAGTCAAACAGAACAGAACAGAATAGAAACAATAAAAACAAAACAATGGGGGCCTGGGGATTTAGCTTGGCGGCATAAGCGCCTGCCTTGCCAGCGCGTGGTTGTGAGTTCGTTCCCTGGTACCAAAAAAAAAAAAAAAAAGATTAAAAACAAAACAATGAAAGCAATAAAGGACTTCAAAAACAAGCCAATAGTAAATCCAAAATTTTGATCATGATATACCTTGCTATCTTTGAAATAGCTACTCCTGCCATCGGATTTGACATAATCAAACAAAACAAAACGAAAGAAAACCCAACTCAACAAAACAATGGAAATGACATAGGACTTCAAAAGAAGGCCATAGAGAATCAGCAATGGCTGCACCCCTCAGAAGAAGATTCCCCCTAGATACCACACTATGTACCACTATCCTCTGAATCTATGATCAGACCACTGGCCCTAGACCTGCAATGTAGTGAAACACCAAAGCACCACAGGTGAAACTGCATTTCACCTCGATAGCTGTCATCACAGCCTGTGTTTCTCTGGATAAGCCGGTTGCTTACGGTGGGTGATGGGGGGTTGGTACTTCTTGTTTGCTGGCCCACCTGCCAGAAGGGGCCAGGGTCTGTCCGTTCTAGTTCAATGGCAGCCCATGCATGGTGCTGGTTCCCACACTGGGCTTGCTTGCTGGTGTGGCTTTGTTCTCCCTACCACTGGACTACGAATGGCGCTGACTCACAGGGAAAGACTGGAGTTTGTCTGTTACAGTCCAGCAGTGGTCTGTGCATGAAACTGGTCCCCCCACAATTTTTTCTTTTCTCACCATACAACTGAGATCACTTCAATGATAACAGGGAGGCAGATTTGAAATTGTACTTTGGAGAACACACTGCAGACTCCTTCCTGGTGTAAAAAGAAGTAGAGAATTTCTTCAGAAAGTTGTGTGGGTTGAGTGGGAAGAGAACAGGTAGCAAAGTGAGGATGGACAGGTGCTAGAGAAGCTGCTAGGGAAAAAAATCCATCCTTCTCTTCTGAAGTAGGAATGAAATCATGTCCAGGTCATAGGCACTTGATACAAGAATTGTGATGAGACTTTGCAGGACATTAAACCATGGTTCTTCTTTACTCCATGTATGTGCTCATAGAGCCACATCCTGTCTCTACTTCCCCAGTATTTTACCATGCTTCTAGCATAAATGAAAGGGAAGAGTGAGGAGCTCCTTGATTTCCCTGTGAATTCCTGTAAGTCAGAGGCAAACCTAAGCTTTGGACTATCTCAGAAGCACATCTAGGAAACCTGGTAGGGTTGACTGAATTGTCCTTCTGATATCTATGGTGATAGCCCTATTCTTAGCTTTTTGATGAGTTAGAAAGAATTGCAACCCTGGAAAAATGTTGTGACTCTATCTTTGAACTGGTATTCAAGATCTAGCTGGATAGGCATGTACTGGCTGGGTGCCAAAAGACAGAATTGTTCTTACAAACCAGATTTTGAGCTCCAAAGCAAATTTGTAATATTTGGTTGTCTATATTTTGAGTTAAAAGGCATAAGAAAGAAGACTTTGGTTCTAAGTAATCTTATAATTTTGTGTGTAAAATAACCCCCCTCTCCATGCTACTTAACACTTTTCAGCAAAATTAATTCAGGGTTAAAGGCAAAGTGACATAACTTACAGAAAACAGCAGTGGTAAAACATTATTTGGCAAATGATTTTAAATGTTCCTAATGCCAATATCAAAGGGTGAGAAAACTTAATAGGCGTGGGAAGAGAAGAGCAATTAAAGGTGTCAAAAGATCCACAAAAATGAGTAACATCCAAATAACCAAAATAGAATTAATGAAGAGGTGACGGAGGGAGAGGTGACAGCCCAGAGCAGTAACCTCCGCAGCCTTCTCCATGTGGCTGAGCGCGAGTGGCCCCGGGCTGGCCTTGAGCCAGCAGGATGTAAAGCAGCGGAGTTGAAAGAACGAGTGAGCTGCCATTGTAACTCAGACCATGGACTACAGTCACCATGTTTCCCACATTGCATGATATCCCCATCATATGGCTTGGGAAAAGCCAATAGCAAAGTGTGAGGAATTGAAGGTTCCTTAAAAAACTCAGAATTTTGTATGCAGGCAGGATCCTGAAGGTTGTCCTCTCGAGATCTGTGGTTCCTGCTGTATATCCTGCATGATTCCTGGGGCTTGAATCATATGGAGTCAACTTCCATGATTTGGTTTTGTTGTATGGCATGGGTATGACCTCTTCCTGTGTGCCTTTTACACCTGGGCCTACAGGCCGGGGGAATAGACTGTCATAGACTTGAGGCAGGAGAAGGATTCAGCTTTGTGAGGTTACCTCTGTGGACTTGGAAGGTAGAGAGTGGGGAATGGCCTCATAGAACTGAGAGCAGCCCAGCTGTCAGCTACCAAGTGAGCAGGGCCTCAGGCCTGCAGCCACAAGGACCTGAATCCTGTCCCAGCCTAGAGGAAGTTGAAAGGTGTCTCTTGCGTCAGTGGACCTGAATCCTGCCAAAGCTTGATTTCAGACTTTTAAGACCTTAAACAGAGAATCTAGACACTGTACATGAACTTCTGACCTAAAAAGCCATGAGCCAATAAATATGTGTTGCTATAAACAGCAAGAACTGCAGTAGTTTATTATGCAGCAACAGAAATGCTATATAGAGCAATCAGATGAATGATTCCTAAGCTAATTTTATAAAAAATTTTTTATTAATGGAGTTCCTTGAAGCATCTTTTCTCTCCTGGGTGTTACTATGACTAATTCACAAGATTTTAAATAGAAATTATATGTTTTAATTGTATTTTAGGAATTCCCAGAAGAAGGGGTTCACTATAAATAGAGCTTTGTGTGTTAGTCAGCTTTCCATTGTTGTGACAAAATACTTAAGAGCTATCAACTTACAGGATAAAAAGGTTTTATTGGCTCATGTTCCAGAAGTTTCCATCTATAGTCTCTTGCTTGTTTCTGGGCCCATGGTGAGGCAGAACATCATAGTGCATGTGGTGGGGTAAAGCTGCTTACCCAGGGTGACCAGATGGATGGTGGACAGGGCAAAAGTACCCTTTAAGGATGCATCTCACAGACTTACCTCCTCCAACTGTGTCCAAACTACCAAGCTTTCCACCACTTCCTGGTAGGCCTTTGTGCTATGCATCCATTATTGGATTAACTCACTGATGAAGTCAGACCCCTCGTCATCCCTACCACCCCCAAAACCCCTCCTCTGAACACCACAGCTTTGGGGATGCAGCCTTCAACATAGAAGCTTTTGTGGGACATATCAAATTCAAACCATGACACAGCGGTACTCCGAGAAATGCCCATCATCGTTAATAAGGTGGCCGATGGCTTAGTCTGAACAAATTATTTCCAAGACAATGTATGGTATATCTTTCTGGATTTAGCCTTTCTCCCTTCACATTTGATTGGGGGATTTACCCTATTCATGTAGGGTAAAATAAATAATCAATTGTCTAGAAAACGGGCTTAAACAGATAAATCTCTTTCCTGAGTCTTTTGAGTTAATAATAGGATCATTTTCTTTTAAACCTCTATTCAAAGCCATTTTGGCTCATTTTGTCTTTTCGCTCTTCCAGGGTGGGAAGACAGAGCGAGTACTTGCAGTTTCCACGAGTAGACAGGCATAATAATAATCAAAGAACATGAGACTGAAGCCAAAACCTTTGCCAGGCTCAGAGAAACAAATTGCACCGAAAAATCATTGCAGACTTCCTGGCTGCTGGGATGGCAGCCTCATTGTGTTTCTCAGCCCGGTCTTTCTGTTTTTCTTATGGCAAATGTCAAATTGTTGACTTTCCATCATGTAATGTCAGAAAGAATGATCATTAAGCAACCTTTGGAAAAAACAAACATCTTTCCTTGGTTCATGAAAGATTTGGAATAAAAGAATTTTTGAAAGTGATTTCCCTATATTGTAATGGAGTGGGCATGTGCAAAACCTGTGTTATTCTGGGAATGCTGGTAGACTTGTTATAAACTGGTTGCATTACTTGGTGTCAGAATCATACAAAATTGGAGTATATGGCATTTCTATGATTTTTAGAGTAGAAAAATATTTTATGGATTCTTAGCAAGTATAGCAGGGTTCGTATGGACTCAGGTAGGCTTGGACCCACCATTCACATAAATAGGTTTCATGTGGCAGAAACCAGTTCTTTATTTTGTAAGCACTGATTATTTTTAGTGGACAAAAGCGAGGCTTCTTATTCACTTCCCGGTGTTTATTTTCTTTCATGATTAGTTTCATGCTAAGCTGGAAAAGTGACTTCAGTGGGTCTGTTTGCTCCTTTTCCTGTCACCTGCCCTCCCTGGATGCAGGAGACTGATCCCACGGCCTTTTCTGACTCCTAACCCAAGCTAATGCTGGTGCTTTTGCTCTTATTTTGGTTGTCTTCTCTTCCTTTATTTCTCTGTGAATTGTGTTGTGTTTTTTCACCTGAATAATCCAAGAAGCAGAGGTAACTAATAAATCATGTGCTGCATTTTTGTTTGTTATTGACTCTGGAGACCGATGTTAACTAGGTGGAGAGGGCATGGAAGGGTGTTCTCTAGGAAGAACAGGCACAGTGGACTGCAGGGACCACATGGCAGTGGGAAAACAGGAGCAGGGATAGTGGGGTCTGACAGCATGGCTGTTACTTCGTGGTTAATGTCTGTATTCTATCCAGAGTGGGAAGTCTGGATGGGACGTCAGGCAAAAGGATGGGGTTTGTTCTTACAGCGGGCGCTTGACTGGCTGCAGCATAAAGACTGCACTAGAAGAAGGGCAGAGGGTAGGGTAATCAGGAGGATATTTCCAAGTCCCACAAGAGCTAGTATTTCCTAGGATTTTGCAGATGGTAAAGCAAAAGGAGTGGCAAGATTGCGGCACTATTTAGGAATTTACGTTAGCTAGATCCCAGATTGCAGATGGATTGGCAGAGGCAGAGAGAGAGAGAGAGAGAGAGAGAGAGAGACAGAGAGAGACAGAGACAGAGACACAGAGAAAGAGAGAGACAGAGAGAGACAGAGACAGAGACACAGAGAGACAGAGACAGAGAGACAGAGACAGAGAGACAGAGACAGAGAGAGACAGAGACAGAGACACAGAGAGAGACAGAGACAGAGATCTGTCATGGAGGATTCCTGGGTTCAGGACGGCTATGCACTCTCTGGAACCTAGAACCTTGGGAAAGAACTTTTAAAAAATTTGCTTTGTTTCAGATTGAAAGCTTGCATTTCATTTTGGATATAATTAACTTAGGATTCATTTTAGACAATGAAGAGGTGTCCAGGAGACACTATATAGCTGTTGATACTATCACTCAGTGAAAAAGAATTAAGGAAATAAGATAGAATTCTAGAAATAAAATTCTATAGGGTTAAGGCAAAAAAAAAATCAGAAATTTCAGATTGCCAATTCAATTCTCAAGATGCTCCTTCCAAATACTACAATTTCACATTTCCCCAACACATTGTGGCAATATTTTAATTTGTTATAATTTCTGAGAGAAGAGACGACAGGAATACAAGGTGGGTGAATGGAATGCAGGCAGAGCTCCATGGCTCAGGTCATGGAAGAGCGAGAGTGTGGCAGGTGAATTATTCCTTGTGCTTTATCCTGGCTGCTAAAGGAAACAGGCACGGAGAACAGGTGAGCTGGTTTGATCCAAACCTTGGAACATAACAAACAACAGAGGGAAAGTACGGAGCCAGCTTCGGGAAAACATGTTTTCTCACAGCTCCCTTTGGAAGGCATAATATTGAGTTTGGTTTTTGAGCAGAGAGACACAAAAAAGCCCCACGGTCCCTCCTTAATCCTCCATCCTTGGAATAATTTTTAAACAGATCCTTAAAACAAGGCAAGCTGTTTTCCTAGAAAAAAATGTCCCATAGAGCAGAAAAAAGAAATTAAATCCAAACTCAGTATTTGTCTGTACATCCTTGCCTGCATTAAATTCGCTGATGTGCTGATGACATGATCTGGATTGCTATGAGCAAGACTGACCTTTCTGTCTATGAAAAAAATTTAAAAGTAAGTTCTACATTTAAATACTCTCCCTTTTTAGCCAAACCTTCTCTTTGAATAAAAATGTAAATGAGGTAAAATAATGTTTCATTCACATTTTAAACCATATCATCAATTGGAACAGAGTTATAAAACAGAGCTTGTCAAGTATGATTTTTAATACAACTTTATGCATTTTTTTGTCAGAGTGAAAGAAGCATGTAGAAGTGAGCTAAATATTGTTGACTAGCGTGTGATGCTAGCAGAGGGAGGCAAGGCATTTCATCTAGTTAAGTATTTTGCAGCATCAAATGTCTTGCAGACTTTTAAACACATTTTTCAATGTACAGTAGGTCTATCTTCAGACTCTTTTTATTGTTTTCTGTGAGAAAGCAAAGAGCCCGAGTGTTGGCCTTCCGTCTACCCGTAAGCTAACAAAAAGTCTCCCCAGAATGGGGGTGACTCACTTGCAAGAAACAGCTCCTTTCAGACACGGGGCTCCTTGGCTTTCTCCAAAACCTTGCAGATACTGTCTGTTTGTTCTGATAAAAGTTACCCACGAGTGCAGACATGAAGACTCAGTAATTATAGAAACAAGGTACTCTGTGTAGGATTGGCCAAGTTTCAGTAAGGAAGGATTCAGCTTTTGCTGATACTCAGATTTACACATTGCACCTAGTGGCTTTTGTGTCCCAAAGTTTATCAAAGGTAAAGAAAAAAAAAAAACATAGAAGTGCATCTTTTCTTTTCTCTTTTTAGGAACTCAGGTTTCCTTTTTCTACTCCTTCATCCACTCATTTTTTTTTAAATTTGGTTTTGCTTTGTTTTTTTCATTTACTTTACTATGACTTTGTCTTTTTCTGTAGTTGGCTCTTCTTGAGAATCTCATTGTTGTGAATTCTTTTCTTTCAAATCATTTTCTCCTGTCTCCTTTCAACTGAAACTACAAGCTGATTATTGAGCCCAGTGGCTTTCTAGTGTCTGACTAATTGGCTAAATATAGGTGCCCCCCTGAGCTGGTAGCTTTCTTCAAGGAATTCTCAGTGGTGTCCTCTCAGCCACTTGTCTTTTCTGTATAACCTTTTTTATCCCCCTTTTTCTTCATAGAAAATGCTTTGCAAATCTTATTCTGGTAGAATTAGTGATAGAAGGAAATACAAAAAAACTTGTCCTTGAGAAATATTCAGGATACCCTACCTGGAAGAAATCCCTCTTTACTACTTCAATACATATTTCACTTTAGTGCATCAGTGACTCAAAGCAGAGTTGATTCTCTCCTCTGGTCTGAGCAGGTAGAAATTAGCTGGATAGATGAGAACTTGGGGTTTAGATCTGGGCCTGAATTCTGCTTTGCTGTCCTATTCTTTGGGGTAAGTTAGCTCACCTAGCCATGAATCTATTCCTTTATTTGCAAAACACAAGTGTTAATAATAATCAGACCAACAGTGTCAGGGATGTAGCTCAGTGGTGTAAGTGCCTGCCTAGCAAGCACAAGGTCCTAAATTCAATTCTTGGTACCAAAAATAAATAAATAAATAAATAAATGAACAAATAAATAAATTCTGAGAATAATCAGGCTACTCTCCTGTTGTCAGATGATTAGAATTAGGTGCCTGGTTCATGGGAACAGCTCACTGAATTGTAGCTCAATTAGTTGTATTGGATGCTCCTTGGTATAGTAGAAGTTGTACCTTTACTACACCTTCTAGAAGCAATAAAGATGAATGAGTTCTGGGACCCACTAAATATATTTTTGTCATAAGAATTTTTTCTTCTGTTAAATTGAATGTGAAAAGAAACCCTGAGCAAGGTTTGGGGATTTCAAGATATTTCTTAGAGAAATTTTTGTGATTTTATAAATGAAAATAGATACATCAAGACAGGATCAGGCTCAAAAATTAAGATCGATTAGGTATTTTTTTCCCCAGGCAGAAGGTGTAGTTCAGGAGCAGAGCATTTGCCTAACGTGCAGTGGCCTAGGTTTGATCTCCAGTACCACAGGAGAGAAGCAATTCTGTCCCGTTAGATATTTCTCCAACATAGCAAATTGGCTTTGATTCCTGGTAGACTGAATATCATAATAGTGAATATATTTAATATATAACATGCAACAATAAATGGGTGTACTTTGTAATCAAAAACAAATTCGTTTGGTTATATTCATCACATATACTTGTTATATTTATATACACACACATTATACTCATATGTATGTATGTACTTTTTGACATAGATTTTTTTTAACAATCATTAACTTTTTTGGTGGTGTTGCTGCTGGACTATGTTAAGAAGAATTTCTCCTTTTCTGTTCTATGCTCCAAAAATATTTTCAGTGATTGCTAAATAAAAGCAGATTTGGCTATGGTGACTGTGACAGATCATTGAGACAACTACCTTAAGCCAGCTGCCTCACCACTACATAAATCTGTGACCCGGAATGTGTGCCTTCCTGGAGCTTTGCGCCTCAGGACCCACAGCTGTCTCCCAGGAAGGACCTGTTAGATTATCTGGCCAGCGACCCCAGGAATTGCGACCGCGTGTTATCATTCAATTCACTAAATTTACTTTGTAGCTCAAATAGGGCTGTGTGGACTTTGCTAGGTTTTACTGTACATCTAGACAGAAATGCACACCCCAAACCGCCAGCCACCCCTGAGCTTTCTCTCTTTATTTCTCATTGCAGAGAGAGGGTGGACATTAATACCTAATTACTTGGCATGTGTGTGTGTCAGGACGCATAATAGTTTGAAAATGACCTTGTGATAAATCTAGGCTCTATTCACATGGACCTTAAAATAATTTAGGACATTTATATGTGATGTGTGTGTGTATATATATATATATATGTATATATATATAATATCATATAAATATTACAAATACAATTAAGCATAACCTTATATATAAATATGAATACTTAAGAAATATGAATACGTATGTGTAAATTTCAGGACTTTAGTTAGATGCAGGTGGATAAGGCTGTACTGTGTTTCATATGAACTCATCTCTTCCAGCCAAGATTGTGGTTTGTCAGATGGTTTGGCAAAGAAGAGGTTAATGGAGGGGGAGAAACAGATAAAGTAAATAAAGTCATCTAATTGCAGGAAGCAGTTGCACAGCAACTGCAGCCAGGGAGACAGTTCTCCAGAAGAAGCCAGTCAGCAGAGGCACGAGTTAGCCAGGAACTGCTGGCCTTCTCGTCCCTTCCCTTGCCCTTCTGCCCTCTCCCTGTCTGTCTCCATCCTTCTATCTCTGTCTGTCTGCTTTTTCTCTCTGCCTCTTGATTTCTGCCTCTGTCTTTTTTCTGCACGTGTGCTAAGATTTAACTACAAAACTGGCTTCTAGAAGCAGCGAGGGCTCCTTAGGCATTTTATTCTCCCCGGTTCTCTGCCCGCTGCCCTGGAAGGGTTCATGCAAAGTTGTTACTTACTAGGTGAGCATGGAGTGTACCCAGAGGGGTTATCTGTGTGTGTCGAATGTGTCATCATAATCCACAGGAGCTGTATTTATCAATAAAATGCCATCACAGCTATCGAGGTAACTGGATTTATCATAGAGAATGGTATGGATGCACATCAGAAGGTTACTAGGTCACTCATGTAAAAATATATAAAAGGATACACTCATACATTTGTACACATGTTAACATCATATAATGAATTCTATTCTGCTCTTTGAAAAGGGACATCGAAGTATGTTGGCTTAGAGTCTTGATAACACTATATATATATTTTTTTCTTTCTTTTTAAAAAAATCTTTGTCTCTCAAAACTGAGACTGGCAGGGGATTTTCCTAGTATTAATTAATTAGCTCCAGGCTCTTTTGGCAAGATGCCTCCAAAGGATGGCGTGTCCTAAGTGACCCTCCTGTGTACTTTATGCTAGTAATCATTAAACTCGCAAAATTGTCTCACCTGGTCCTTAGGACATTAAATGAAAATAACAAGAATAATAAACTTGCCTATTAACATAAAGGAAATATTAATCTACTAGCACATAGAGAAAGTGGTATAAAAATTCTTCTAAATTCTAGGGCAAACGCATGCTTTAAAATGAGTTTTAATGTCTGCTGCTTATTGTTCTGGAAGAATCTTGAGATTTTCAAGCTTCCATTATACTTAGTCACTCATAAGATGTGTGAACATAGCACAAAAAAGAGCCCTTGGAGCCAAGTGTGCACTCTCTAACATGACAGAAACATTTATTGGAAGAACCACTATCTACTAGGTAAGAAAAGGGGCTCTTGATTTTGAATATAGGGAAGTAGAAAAAGTGGTATTTTTAACACTTTTCAGCCTCTATCCATGGAAATAGGGTTTGCATTCAACATTTCTGGGTTTCCTTTTAGAGTTTGGATTTTGCAAACAGGGAACGTGCCTAGAGAAGACCCTTTTATGCCATGACTGTGTATATTTGGATGTGCTAGAGGTTGTGTGATGTCTTTATGAAGTCTACTCCTATACCCTTCCCATGACACAGACATACATACACACTCACACATGAAAGTAATGTGCACAGAAACTCACACCAGCAAACACACAGAAACACATAGACAGGGGCACACATGGAGAAATGTATGTAGAAACACACCCAGAAAAGCACAGAGAAATGGACACACAAATCTGGAAGTTTATACCAAAAACATAGATACAAAAATCATGCACAGAGAGATAGATGCAAAAACTCAAATATGCACACACACACACACACACACACACACACATCCCCTCGTCCTTTTGAAAAGAACCTCTTTTTTGTATTTATTGGACTATAATCATGAAAGAGAGTAAAATTAATATCAAATTTTAAAGTAAAATGAAATAAATGAATTATTAAGACATAAAAGGTGATGTTAGAGAAAAAAGGAAATGTGCGAATAGTTCTGTTTTATGAACAGCACCAAGCCCAAGTTTCAGCATGGATGACCACAGTGCCTGAGGGAGCTAGTGCCATCGGACACACATGACACATTTTCACCTAGCAGACTGAAAGTTCCCGTTTGTCAGCAGGCAGCCCCACTCACCCATACTCTGTTCACCTTCTGGAAAATGCTGGTACTTTCTATTGGAAAAAAATGAACGAGAAATTACTCCTTAAATACTTGTACCTTTGTAATGAATTTCTCAACTGTCATCATTCTTAGGGATGTGTAGAGTCCCCCATGCCCAAGATAATATTGTATAACGTAGGCTGAGGTCTTAGTGCTAGCGAGTATGTGCCTGAAGTATTACTTAACCAAGACTGAGTGTCAGAGGGAGCTTGTGTTACAAGTAAGAGAAACTTTAAGAATTTTGTAAATTCTGGAAAGCTAAATATCATGTGATAAATTATAAATGCAAGACATGATACACATACTTTTTTATCTTTCAAAAGCAGTAAATCAGTCAATTGTTATTAATAGAAGGGGTGGGAGATTATATTGAAAGCAAAGCTGTATTGGTCACAAACTGTGTCAAAGATTCATGTGACTAAGATCTTTGTCCTATCAATGCCATTTTATCTATAGTAGGTTATTGGGCAATGAGTGCCCCATTAAGTTCCCATGCCATTCCCATTGCTCTAGGCTCTCACTACTGAATGGTTTAGCATCTAGGCTTAGTTAGTACATGAGTGCAGGTCTGTGCTTTCCATGTGTTATTCTAATATAACCATAAGCTGAATAGGATGAACATTCAGAGGTAGTTTTCCTTCTTACTTTGCAAAGACTATAAGATGCACTTTAGCTTTATTCTCTTAAGACTACTCTCATATTCCTCCAAGAAAATGTCTCTATTCCCACTTTCCAGTGGGATATGGACACCCATGTCAATAGCAGTTATAAAACCAATTGCAAAAACAAGATCTGCGAGCATGAATTAATGATCATGGCTGAGTATCCATCTGAGTTTTCCTGTGGAGGCATCGCAGAGACCTTAGCCACAGCTCAGACGGAGGATTGCCTTTGTGTGTGCCCTGTAGGAGGGAGGGAGGGATTGCATGCAGGCAAGTGTTGGCTCAACTTCATAATGAGAAACCTGGATACTGATGGGACTTCACTTTGATTGGATTCTGGAACTTACTGCACTCAGCTGGGCGTAGTCCAGCAACGGGGTGGCACTGGCAGAGGGAGGCATGCTTCTGCGACAATTACTGGTCAATTGCAAGTGATTATAATGGCACGGTGTCTAAAACAATATGGAGAAAAATGCTGCCTGGAAAACATCAATGATGCTGTACGATGGAACCAGTGAGTTGGTGGAGATATCAGTGTAATGAGACATGTTGGAAATTCAAATTGTTACTCTAGAGCCCAGGAAGACAGCACTTTAAAACATCTCTGTGGTCCATTTTCCACCATGTTCAGCTTCAGAGACAGAGGGAACGAAGCTGAGTGGATCCCATACACTGGCTTTGTTGGTAAGTAGAGATGGCTGGACAGAATTCAAGAATATCAAGGCTGACCAGTCTTATGATATGAGACCACTCAAGAAATACAAAGAACTGAAAATGCCATACTGCATGCAGCTTCAATGAGTCTGGGAACATTCAGCTTCCCGAAGATCACTGCCCTTGGAACATGTTCATGAGATGCTTAGGAGTAAGTGGTAGGTGGGCTTCACCTTGATATTTGCAGGCAGCATAGTAGAAGTACCATGTTTGTGTGTGTCCCCTTCATTGTTTGTGAGTTATGATGGCGACAAGCATTTGCAAACGACTGTGCATCAAGCCACCGTGAAGCCAAGCCCACATGGAGACTGTGGACCTCCCTTCTCACTAGCAACCTTTGGCAAGGTGGATGGTTTCCTCTGAGCGCTACCTCGGTGGCTGCCCCAGAATTGCTACTTGGACATGGCCTGGGCCAGTGCGCTGTGCAGGCTTTCGATTGGCTTTGTGATGGTTTCTCTGCTTCTGTGAGAAATTGTGACATACTCATTCTTGGCAGCCACCATCTCAAGCGTTAAATCACTTTCCTCAAAATTTCCAGAGTTCTGACACATGTAATGGTCTCAGTAGGGGATTTGCAATGATTCTTTTTCAGTATTTATGAAATTGTGCACTCCCTATGGCTTCTGGGCCTTTGGCTGCTTTTTAGAGATCCCTCCCATGAATTTCCCACGATTGTCACTTCCTGTCTTTAAAATATATACCTTTGTGCATTGTTTTGGGGATGAGAGAAGTGCCTTTGACTTTGCTTTCTGTTATTGATTTGTAATGTGCCTATGGCCTCACCTGGCTAAGTATATAGTTAGCTAACGGCCATTTCCACACAGAAGGAGCTTTGTTACTATGCATTTTTCATTTCTGCAAATCTGAATCCTGTGGTTCCCCCCAGCACATAAGCCTTCCCACAATAAACCAAAGGTCACACCAATAAATGGTTCCTACGTAGTGACACCTAAAGTTGCCAAGGAAGTCTTGATTTTAGCATTCAGTGCCTCTGTCTGTGGTAAATTTTCTCATTTCCAGTTCATGTAAATTCCCTTTTCCCTACTGCTATCACTGAATTCGGTTACCAATGACATAGAAATAGTGCTAGATAGTAAGACAGACTCTTGTCAATTGAAGTTTAGCCCCCCACTTGAATTTGTACTGTTAGAAACACAAATAGTGGAAAATGTTTATTCTATTTTGAAAGGCATAAGGGTGTTTGAATTTTTGCCTGTGTTTTCTGTTTCTATACATATGACTCCACGCAACTAAGGATTTAAAGTCAAACTGGGATTCAACCTAGTGTTTCCTGACACAAAGAATAGTATTCTATAGAGCCATTTTAGAAGTAGTTATTATAATATATCAGAAAGGAACTTTGGAGAGAAATTTAAGGTTTGTTGGGACTTTCAACAAAACATGATGTGGCCAGCTCCCAAATGTCCACATTCAATTTACTTGGGAAGTTGAGGGCTTTACATGATCTTTTCTTTTGAATCTACAGTTTTTCCAAAATAAGGGTAAATAAGAGCAACAGAAAACTCAGAATATTGTTTGGAGAGAATCTAAGTACAGATTCCTCACTGATGATATTCGGGAATAGGGAAATATATTCCAAAAAGGATTTTACATTTGAATGTTAGGGTAAAGATACTGAAGACAGAAGATTCACTCCAAACTTAAAGCATAAGCAAATTATTATCTGGCCTCTATTTCTTTTTTGAAAATTACATGGTCATTAACTCATTAGCACTATATAATTATAACAATACACTTAATTCATTAGTACTATGCAATAACAATTATAACAATACACAGATGCCTTGTTCTAATTAAGCATTCAGCATGCATAAAATTGTAGCAAATATAACCTTCCTGGATACAGTAACACCAGAAATTGACTGTTCTTAGATTAGATCCAATGCAACCATTCATTTCTGTTCAATTTTAAGCAGTCTGGAATCAGGCACTTATAGATTCTTATGTAGGGAAAAATAAACTAATTCCCTTTCAAGTAATCTCTTCAGATTGTTCCAATTTCTATCAGTGATACCATCATCTTCTCAGTTACTCAGAACTGGAACTACTTCACATTGGCCATTAAATGTTCCAGTGATTTTTGGGCACTACTTTTTTAAGCCCTATTTTTCCTTTTCTCTCTGTATTGACCCCCTGCCCCACTATTGGCATCTCCGCTATCGTGATCACACCCACGTATTTCTCTCCTTCCCTCACGTTTCAGTGACTCACAGTGTGTTCTCAACATTGCAGGTTGCTGGATCTTCATAAAGCAACATTAGTTCTTGCAGCTGCTCTCTTTAAAATCTGTATGGATTCTTAAAAATTAATTCCTCTAGCCGTTGGCTTTCAAAATTTAAGAAACAGTGTAGCTTAATTTTCTGAACTTATTTTCCAGTGCTTGGAAAATAAGGAGGTCTTGACTGGTCTTTTCGGATCATGCATGTCTGGAGTTTAAGCACAAGTTTGTCACATATCAGTTTTATTACATAAAAGAACGTAGAATCTCTATCGTTAAAATCATAGAAAAAGGAATTCCTTGGCTGACTGTGATGTGTGTTAAATGAGACAATACACATCAGATTTTTTCTGTGTCTGCCATAATTGTTAAAAAGTATTGATTATTTTTTCCTCTCTTAAAGAGCATTGTTTATAGGTACCATATAAATTTACTTTAGGAATTTATTGAAATGATTTTTTTTTTTTTGGTCAGGCACATAGTACAGTATGTGGCATAAGGTGAGCACAGGAATGTCTCTGATTTTAGAGCATTCCACAGAAAACCTGGTAGAGAAAATGCATGGCTTCTTTCCTACTCTGTAAGGTTATAATCAGAACTTCTGAGGTCGTTCCCAGTTATTTGTTCGTTTCTCCATATATTTGCCTACTCACTTCCTTTCATTTGGAAAGCTTTTATCCTTTTTTGCTAAAATTCAGTCTTCAAGGTACATCTTTTGGTACATCTTTCCTTCCTCTGTGAAACCTCGTCTAGCTCTAGAGTTCCTTCTATCCTAATTCTGAGTTCTTTTTAAAATTCTTTTAAAATTTTTGTGTTGCTGAACCCAAGGCATTCTGCATACTAAGCACACAATTTACCACTGACCTACACCCCAGCCCCTGCCCACAGAACTCATATTACCCTTTCCTGTACATTTGAAGCATCTAATGAGCCATTCTACCTATCTACATATCCATCCATCAACCCTCTATTATGCAGGTAAGTTAATGCAGCTTACCTGTGCCCTGTATTCTATTTGTTTGTCCATCTGTCAATCTATAATTGACTGCCAGTAAGATTTTTTTCTCACTATCCTGGAATTTCAGACAATAATAAATGTGAAATCCATGGGCACTAAAGACTTTATAAAGCTTCATGCTGCTTCTTCCTGAGGTTCCCCTGAGAGAAACCAGGTCAGAGGGGCCCCAATACCACAGCCATCTTCATTACCAGCGGTATGATTTTCCCTTCATAGTATATTGATTGTGGCAGAGCCTAGGATACATTCTCTCCTGACAGCCAAGGGCTAACAGATTGACTTCAAGCTGTGAGTCATGGAGGGTAGGTGAGGTTTTATGTCCTGGCTGGACATGTGCTCCTAGAGTGTTGGACACCTTCCCAAGATTACCATCCCTTACACAACTAGCTACAGTTAGGGCACCAAAGCGCCTTGGACATTTTGCCTGGAAAAAGTCTTATTTGTCCATCCCTGTTTTATTGTTTCCCTGGAAAAGTGAGCCCAGGGAGCATCTAAGAGGCTGGAGGTGAAGCTGTGCAAGAGGAAATCACACACTTCACCCCGTAGCCTTTGTGATGAAATGGTCCAGAAACTTTGGGATGGGGGGCGGAGCTCTTTGACATTTGAGATTAGCTCTAAAATGCGAACAGGACAAAATCTGGAATGCACTAATGAAATTTGGTAACCAAGCTTCATTTGACTTTTTCTAGATCTCACAAGGGGACAGAATACCGTATTCTGCAGGAAAGATGGGAAACGGGGCAGCCTGAAATTCTTCCACAAGCACTTGCTTACCCTGCCTCCTCTGTGCACATGGTAGCTGGCTCCTACAGGGAAGACTGTTTCTTAATTCCCACTCCACATGGTGACATGTAAACTTACATTTTTAATGATGTCACACTTACTTGAAATTAATTTTCTTTGACTTCCAAATAAAGAGGATAACACGCAATGTCTATAATTAAAGTAAAGGTGAGAGTCAAAAGTCAGGCTCTCGGTCCTCCTACATTATGAGTTTTAAAATTCTTAAATCTGGACACCTTATTTTGACATCTAGGGCCTTCTCTCCCATCTAATCCACAGAGCTTTTGCAGCACAGTCATTCTGGAGAATGGGACCTGTGTTTTGGTGCTAGGCCCCTTAAAAGCCTGATTCTAGGGCAACCTGTCTGACTGCTGCTTTTGAATCCCTGGAGCAAACTCAGTGCTGATTCAGTACTGAGTGAATCAATCTATTGACTAGCCATAGCTGGCTACTAATTCCTTTGGTAGCAATAGTCAGTGTGATATTTTCAAAATATACAATAGCCAAGCAAGTCTTAGACCATAGCTATTAGTGTTGCTTTATTGTAAATTCTTGAATGTGGGTAAATTAAATTCTTTGCCTGAGGATGTGGCTTTACTATGCTTATAATCTGACTTTTCACTAAAATTAGGTGACAGAGCAGATTCTGTGTTCTTTTGATATCAAAACAGTTAGCATTCTATTTGATTTGCTCTACTGGAAAGAAATACCTTCAGGTAAAGGAGCAAGACAGTTTTGTAATCAAACTGAACTGTCTCTCAGGACCAGCAGGAAAAGTAATTGATCCTTAGAGAGACAACAATAGGATGAGTGATGTTTTATCGAAAAGACTGCATCAGGAAATACCCCCATTGTGTTTAATTTATTCTTTATTACATAATTGAAGCAGTTAGTTCATTAGAGGTGTTTAGATGTAAAAAAAACTGATCAGATGTTAGCATCACAATTTTTATAATGTTATTTTAATTTATTGTACATACAATACATGACAGCCAGTAAGGGGACTCAAATGCTCTTCATTGCAAGTTTTAAGGATACAGTCTGAATTAAAGTAAATAAAATCTACTAGAAGTGTATTTGAACATCACCCAAGATGACAGCCAAACCACAGGAACATGAGGATCACAGGGAAAACTGTAGAGAGATGCTTACAGGCTGTCAAAGTTTCTTCTCCATCCTCCCCACCTCTCTAGTGTCTTCATGCTTCTCTTTCATTCTGGAATATCTCTCCCTCATTTCAGACATGTTTCGGAGAGGAAGTTTGATTGGTCCAACTTTGTGAGTTTCCCACTTCTAATCCAACCAGGAGCACCAGGAAAGCAGCCTTGTACAAATATTTGGTCCTCTGGTTGCCATCTGGGTGGGAGGGACAGTTAGGAGGCTGGGAACAAAAGCAATGTGTCTAGTTTAATAACTTTAAAAAATATGGCTCTCACCTAATTACTGAGGAAGTGATAGAGATAATTCTGTGTAATGGGTAAAGACTTAGAAAGAAATTGCTGGTTCTGTATAATGGTAATTTAAATGATGTATTTCAAATTTCATGGTGGCATCAGGAGGAACTACTTTTGCTGTATAAATCCTACAATGAGTTTTCTATAAAGCTAAAATATTATCAAATTTTGTTGATTTGGCTATTTAAAACTTTCCCTTTGAATTTTTTATTGAGATGCCCTATTTTTACGTCATTACGGGGTACAATATGATACTTCAATATATGCATGTAATATGCAACAATCAAACCAACATAATAAGCACTACCATCACCTCAGACAGTAATCACTTCTGTGTGCTGGAAATTCTGAGCTTGTCTAGACATTTTGAAATATATCATAGGTTGTTGTAGTCAGTAATTGACCCACTGTGCTGAAAGAAACCCAAATAACTGCCTCCCCCCTTATCTAACTTTTCTCCACTTCTTTTCCCAGTGCCCTTCCCAGTCTCTACTGGTCACTATTCTAGCTCTTCTGTGAGATGGGCTTTTGGTTTCTACAAATGAATGAGAATATATAGTATTTGTTCTTGTGTACCTGGCTTATTTCACTTAACACAATGAGCTCCACTTCTATTCACGTTGCTGCAAATGACAGGGTTTTAATCTTTTAAACGGCTGAATAATATTCCACTTGATATGCATATGGCATTTTTCTCAGCCCTCTACCTGTCCGGGAACACTTTGGTAGATCCCATATCTTGCTTATTGTCAGTGATGCTGCAGTGAACACATATAATGACTTTTTCTCTTCTGGATAAACCCCCCAAAATGGAATTACTAGATCATATGGCAGTTCTACTTTTAGATTTTAAAGGAACATCCATGTTGTATGTAACACTTTATCTTTGACCACTGTTCCTGACAGGAATTGTGAAAGTAGTGTGTAATATAGCCGGTCGCTTGTGTTGGCATCATTTTGTGGTTCCTGAAATACAAAATATAATCTCCCTGTTTACCAGGAGACAATGAGACTCTTCTTTCAGTGTTTACAGCTCATTCCCACCCATGGCAGCCCAAAGCAGCAATACAGATAAAGCAACAAAAACATTGTGTCCGGTGTTTGCACACCACAGCACTTGTCTAGCTGTCATGTAAACAGTTATGAATTTTATAAAAATTATTCCAGGTTTTCATCATCCAAATATCACACATTGACAGAAAGGTGTAGATGAAACTAGACTTAACATTTAATTCATGCTATCCAGATAGAAAAAATACTTTTGCTGATGTGTTCAGATCGCAGTTTCTTTAAGAGATTCATGTGATCACGCCAGGTCACCGCTCCTCTGGATTTTCCACTGATCTCAGAACTAATCCTCACCCTGACGACATGCAGGTGCCTCTTTCTACTCCAGGTATTTTTTCCCCACACGTATGATAAATATAAATAATATATGGCACTGTTTTTTGCATGACCTCAGAAAGTTGTATCATTGGTGAGATACTGTCTTTCTGCAACTTGAAATTTCTCTTTCCACATTATGCTATTAAGTTGAAATATGATGCCACAAGATACATTAGCCAAGTGTTTTAATTATATTCCATGGTATGATTCCGTATCATTATTCTCCTGCTGATGAGCTTTTATTTATTTCCACTAATATCAACAATACAGCACGAGCGCCCTTGTGATTGTTCCTTGCAGTCTAGAGTGTCTCTAAGCATTATCTCGAGTGGCTGAAGTGATGGGTCATTAAGTATATGCATCTTTCACTCTGCTAGGAGACTCCCCCTTCAAAGAAGTTTTAACTTACAGCAGCATACAAGAATCTTATTTTGCTTCCTCACCAGTATTTGTGTTGTGATAATTTCTAATGCTTCTGTTCTGATCGTAACTCATGGTGGTTTCAGTTAGCACTCCCCTGGTTATTAGAGAATTCGGCAGCTTAGTTTTCAGGTATTTACAGGTGTTTGGATGTCTTCATTAGTGAGTTGACTGCTAATAAGCAAGGCTTACTTTTTTTTGTTCAAAACTGAGGGGTGTGTGTATACTTATTAACTTGCATGAATTCTATGTATACCCTGAAAAAGTATTCTTTGTGGTTACTAAAATGCCAAGAAGAAACAAAGAGCAAATTCTGAAGAGAAGACCTCAGTAAGGAAAAACTGATGTGCTTTTCTGTCTATATGTAATAAGGACTTAGGAATGAATTAGGGATTTCAAAACAGTAGCAGAAACTATATAAAGTGCCTACAATAACATCTAGTCAAAATAACCATGCTCTTTATGGAGAAAGCTATAAAAAATTAATGAAGTCCATAAAATAAGACTTAACTGGATGTGAAGTTATATCGTGTTCATGGGAAAGTGCAGAATTATAAAACTGTCAGTTTTATACAAATTATAAGAACTTTGACAGAAATTGTAAAGTTTGTTAGTGTCTGGGATAGAGATAAGAATCTGACACACTGCTCTGTGCTTCTGAGAAGCAGGCACATCAACACAGGTCCCTGGATGGCATTTAGGCAATAATTATTAAGATTTAAATATGTTTATCCTATTGCCTGGACATTCTACCTGTTATTTACTTTCAAGAACTACTTGGACATTCAGTGATGCTCAAACATCCTCAACATTCTTTAGTAAGGCAATGACTGAATGTTGGTCTCTTCACAGTGGGCTGGGGATGTAGCTCAGTGCTAGAGTTCTCAGCTGGTATGTATAACATCCCCAGCAGCATAAAATATAAAAGCAAATAAAGATAAATCTGATCTATTTGATCTATATGATCTAATGTACATGCACTACTTCAGTGAAACATTTGAATGGTACAATGTACATGATATGATACTATTTACCTAAAACTCACCAAGCACCATAGTCATGTTTAATGGGGCCATTCATGTGTAGATAGCTAAGTAGAGAAGTTTCTGGATGACTGCACCCCAGACTCCTCCATAGAAATTAGACGCTGTGGTTATGTTAAAGTTTAGTATTACACGTAATAACTTTGATAGGGAAGATTTGGTCTTCTTTCACTTGAGGGTTTATATAACAAAAGGAAGACCAAGTAATGGGGATGCATATCACCCAGAAAACAAGGCAAAGATTCTTCAATAAAAAGTTAGGAATATTGCTAAATTGCAGTAATCTGCAATATATACCATCTTCAGCAAACATTTGGCAGTGTTACCCAATCTGGGTACTATTCTGGGCTTTTAGTATTAGGAGCAAAACAGGCAAAAGCTTAAAAGCTTCCTTTAATTGGAAGGTTACATTTGGCCGAAGATAAGTGATGATAAAATAATGGTAAGCAAATTAAAGAGAATAGCAGAAGACAAGAAGTGCTGTCAACTGAAATCTAAACTAAAGGCAGGTTAAGGCAACAAGCAGAGGTTGTTTTTAGTAGAAATGACCTGGTTGGCCTCCTTGAATGTGGGACACCTGAGCAGAGCTTTGCACGGCTGAAGGACTGCCCTTGTGAGCATCCAATGTGTTGGGAATGTAACTTATTTCCCGAGTCAGAGGGCCAGTGAAGGGGGTTCTATTTACCTAATTTAAAACGCATTGTCTTTGCAATGAAGGCTCTTAATAAACAGCTTCTTTAATACCACATCAGAAGAGAGGATCACCATGGAAATATGGCAAAGTCTTATTGAATTCCCCTATTGAATAGCCTGTTTTGTTTCTCATAAAAGTGGAAATACAATGAAATAAGACACTATTTTGACCACCTCAGTTTATTTTACCTGTTGATAAGCAGGGAACAGTCACAGCACTGGCTATCTGTGAAAGAAGAAAGCTGATGCGTCTTCAAACTCAAGAAGCCCCATAAGCGCTTTGGGGTTAAGAAGACTGGCTTGAAGCCATGCTATCTTAAACAGAGGCAAGTATCCATAACCCTCATGCTTGGCTCCACTGTTCATCAAAACACGAGGTCTGTAGCACTTACTGAGGCCACCTTTGTCAGGGTAGAATGCTCTCATGAGATACTGCCAGATGGACATGCTGGTCCCGCTTGTCTGGATAGAAGGAGGGAGGGCTTCTGCAAAGAACAAAACCAGGTATGTGTGTGCGTGGGAGCAGGGAAGTGCTAACTCGCACGGAGATAGGTGAATGACTGCTGGACCATGTGGGCTATAGCTGGTTTTATGGAGTTTATAGGAAGACAGGACTGTGACAGCTAGAAGGTTTAAAGTCACAGTACATGAATAAAAAGGTTATACACAAGGGGAGAAGAGAAGAGGGGTGATTCACACAAAATTAAGACCAGATTCAGCTATTCATTTGATCCAGTTTGGAGTTATAACTTGTTAATCTGAGTTTGAGACAGTACCATTGATAGCTCTAAAGGAACTAGGTATGGTCATTCGTTCTGAGAATGGAGGCTGTGAGACATCTCAGATGTTACATGCCCTAGAGGAGGGAGAGAAGATTCTTCACACATTCAGAGGACTCAGCCCACTGGACGCATTCAAAGGTGACATAGCCTCCAAGCCACCTCCCTGTCCACCCACCGTCTCCGTACTGTGTGTGCAGTCTGGAGTTGGACTCTGTAGTATGGTCATCTTGTGAAACAGCGGCTGTGTTAGGAAAGCAGTAAGTTTACAGGGGGTTAAGTCCTGTAAAGGACACCAGGGTGAGAGTCAAGACAGAAGGGGAGAATCTCAAACTGCGACACATCCCTCAGCTGATCACTAGGAGTCTGAAGCGAGGATCACCTTCCAGGAGACCCCATGTTAGGCAGGAATGGCATGCCTGGGTTCCCTGAGGTGCTGTCTTTAGCTGTGACTGCCAGGGAAGAGTCTGACAGTGGCTAACGGGCTGAGATGGATTCAAAGGTGGGCACAGTGGCGCTTTCAGCACATCACACTTTTGTGGCTCTCAGGAAACTCTTTCTTCAAGGGAGGCTGAATGTCTCACCTCATGGCCATCATGCCTGAGGCATGTGTACCCACTGTTAAGGAATAGCCCTTCCAGGGTCCTTCTCTTTCTGGGCAGAAACTCCCAAAAAGGAAATGATTTGGAGGAAAATCAGCTCTCAGCTCTGCAGTTGACCCCGAGGTCTCCATTCTAAATTTCCCTAAGCCTCAGCTGTCACCTCCGCCAGTGTTGGCGGCTCACCTGGGCTGTAATCCAATCGCTCCCTCCTGAGTCTGAGCACCTGCTCAGGTCAGGGTGATTGCAATACATATGTCTTTCACAGTCCTAATTGGGTACCCAGAACAGCTCAGCTAAAACTACACACACACGTGCGTGCGCACACACATGGGCGCACACGCGCACGCGCACACACACACACACACACACACACACCCGTCTCCTACACACAGATATTCCTGTTCCATTTTATTAAAACAGCTAGATTTCCTTTCCCTTGGTGAATCCTTCAGCTTGGGTGACTTATGGGCGACACAGCCTTGGGCCTCTGGTGCCCTTATAGCTAAGTCAGGACCACTTTTCAAGGACCCAGCTCAGGGTGGGCTGCTGAGGACACACAGATACTAGGGTTGTTTGGTACCTAGACCTCTATCTCAGGCTGGATGTAGTAGCCAGGAGCTGGTTTTTTTTGTTGTTGTTATTGTTGTTGTTTTGACATGTACAAGGTCTTCTCTTGCAGATGACATGTCCTAGCGCTAGAATCCTAGACACTGGTGTTGTGCTTCCTACCCCGAGGCTTGCTGTAAACTGTGGTGCATCTTGAACACTGCCTTGTTCTTCTGTGTCACCTCTGAATCTCCAGAATCACAGAACCCACAGCTCACACAGCAGAAGCAGCAGAGCTGTGACAGCTTAGCTGGGACCTTGTGGAGCTGTGTCCTACTCCAGGTCACCTTGCTGTTGGCTGTCCTCATCACCAGGCCTGTGAGTGGGAGCATCATTAAAGGAAGGCCATCCTTAGAGGAAGGTGTTCTGTGTCCCTGATGCTTTTTTCTGATTGGGACAGGGAAGAATGTGCTCTCTAAATCAGTGAGAATTTGTTATATGGCTCAGTATGTATCTCTAGGGATTTTCTGGCTCCTGGAGGACCCACACTGAGGACCCAAGTGAGTCAAATGGAGATGTGATAAAGAACACTAGCCAGCATCCTCAAGAGCCTGAAGGAGGTGTTAGTCTCTGCATTTTCCCTCCCTTCTGGGTCAGATAGAGTTTTTGGTTCGCTGTCTTAGTTATGGCAGAAAATGAGGTGGGCAGTGTCAGTTGCAGAGACTCCTTTCGGAGGACATGTGATCTGGCGGCATCAGCTGCTGGAGGTAGGCTTCTAACCACCTTCCTTCCAGCAAAATCTTCCCTAAAGGGTCATGAGAACCACCCTGTCCATGTCTGTGGGTCTAACCTTAAGGAGTGGAGAGACTACTTAAGAATCATACTAGACCAATGATGGACAAAACATCAGCTTTCTATAAAGCTGTTTAGGCCTGTCTTGTAGCTTTCTAGATGCTTGACCTAGGATAGTTAGGAAGTAAATATCTCTCTAGTAGGTTTTTGAGTTACAAACTTAGGGTTAACTGGTAATATGTCTGATGAGAGTCTACAAGAAATAAATGCCAAGGAGCTTCTGAGCAGGCGTACGTGTAAGTATCAGCAAACACACACACGCAACATAATTCCTGTAAGCTTGTGTTTCACTCAGGAGTCACTCGCTGACAGTAATGGTTTTCATTTCTAGGTATGGTACTAAATGCTTTTAAGACAGCCTGAGAAACAAGATCATAGATAGTGGAACTACAGAGGGGAGAATGTTCATGCAGAACATATCCCAAATTCAATTTTGATGACCGCTCCTCCCATTGGCTTCTCCCCACAGCCTTCACCAGATTCCCATTTGCTCTGGAGAGAATGCAGCTATCTCCTGTCGACCATCCCCATGTCCAATGCATTAAGAATTCTGGCACTAACTCCCAAGGAGGTCGTGAAGGTGATTGCTTTTACCTGTGCTCTTCTTGCTGTGCTGGTTGGTGACATTCTTGGCGACTGTTGATGTAGATTTCTGAGTAGTTTCTTGACCTATGTTTGAATAGTCTGAGGACTTTTAAAGTGAGACCTCTCATGACTGCCCTGCTCACAACTCTCCTGGGCTTCTTGCTGCGCTTTGAATGATATTCCAGTTCTTGTCTAGGTTCAGAGCCTCACCTTCCGACAGTTGGTTAAATTGGAAGAGAAAGCGTAGGGAGACATCTGGGAAAAGCAGGCAGAAGTCACTTGCATTGGTCTGGGACTGTGAAGAGATTCATAATCCCTGGAGTACAGGAAACAGTAAAAGCAGTTGACTTTTCAAAATTCCCTTTACTTTGGCCTTGGAATTGATTTGTTTCTTTAGAATTCTTTTCCCTATCAAAAACAAAAAGCAGAGAATACCACAATCAACACCTCCACTCCACCTGTCTGCTTACAATTTGGACATAGTTCTAAATAAAAAAATGTAATCAAAACTACACACAAACAAGGATGTATATTGAGCAATGTCCAATTAGGGGGAGCAAAGACACACCAGGTACACAGCATCGGTTATGATGCTTGTGTGTCCAGAACTTAGCTGTGGTGCTCGCGTGGTTTTATCGTAAGAAGCAGACACAGCAGGGCAGCTTTCAGTTGCTTTATCTGTCTTCTATCTGTTCCTAACACTGCAATATCTATGGCAACCAAGATGCTTACTTACCACGCCACCACCACTCCCATTATTCTGTTGAAAGAAAAATGAGACCTCTCCTTCTCTCTCTGATTCGTATTTGAAGCATTGTAGTCCAGGGGTACAGAACTTGTCACAAAGGTAGGATTGGAAATACAGCTGGATAAGACTTTCAGTCGGGGCTTGAATGACTAAAAAATTAGACCCATGGCCTCTTTGAACTCAGGACACAAAATTAGCACTCCTCGGCTTTCATCTTCCCATCTTGCCCACGGACAAGATATGTTAATATGCCTAATGTAGAATGTGGGCAGGTAGAAAAAGAATGGTGTTGAAGACACCCAGTTTTTATATTTCGGGCTTCTGTTTCTAAGTTCTTGGTGGGCAGAGTATAATAGTTTGATGTAAAGGACTGAGTTGGTGATGGCAGATTCCATTCTGCCTTGAACCTGACAAGGTCACAGAGGTCAATGGCTCCAGGTGTCTTCAGGTAAGAGAACAAAATAGATGACGTCACACAGTTTTCCCCACCCTCCTCCCTTCAGCAGTCCTGATGCATTTATTCTGCTTTATTTTTCTTTACTGAGTTTATAAGCAAAGTCTCTATATCTGTTTTAAAACTTACTCAAATTCCTCTTGAGTGCTGAGATTACAGGTTGAGCCACTATGCCCGGCTTCTATTTATGTCTTTATTCTTTAAGAGCAGAATCTTCATTCGGTTCCTTTGAGTTTCCCTGTGTCTGTTACAGTGAAACAGTAGTCACTTAGCTAATATGCAATGACATAATAGGGAAATAAGATAAATTCATCTACATTCCATAGTAAGTACTCACAGATTTACAGCAGTTAATTAAACCCTTGGCTCTATAACTGATTAGACAACTATCCAAATCTCTCTGTGCTTACGAAGTTATCAATCTAGACAAGAAGCAGAAAGAATGTGGTTGGGACAGGACAGGTTGCCTCTCATCCCAGTTGTCTCCAGGTCACTGCTTGGGAAGGAGGAGACAGTTACTCAGCCTTGGGGAGCACTTCTCGCCTCCTGGAGTGGGTTCAGAAACACTAGCCAAATCCACCTTCCTCGGGGCCAGAGTTCACCTTTATGAAATGGGTGTAGGACTGCTGTACTTCAAGGAAATTGGAGGAGAGGCTTCTGGAAAATGCTTCTGACTGGAACACCGCCGGTAGTCAAGCACTGATCCCTCCGAAAGCAATGGAAAGAATGTGGGAAAGAGTGGGGGAACCTGCTTCTGAGACTTGGGCTCACTTATGTCTGTCTGTGTGAGCCTTCAGAAAGCTTCTCTAGTCTGTACAAATCCATCTGTATCAAGTGTGGAAAAATGCTGTTGTCTACCCTGCCAAAGTCATAGTTATTTTGAAAAATAGGTGAGAAAATTGATAGTAAAATATTGTACGGAGTGTAGGATGTAAATAATACCTGTGTCAGTCAATTTTAGTCAATTTTCTGGTACAATAGCAAAATTTCTGGGACTGGGTCGCTTATAAAGAAAAAAGGGGTCATTTTGTCCGTGGTTTTGGAGTCAAGATTGAAGGCCACATGCAGTGATGTTCTTCCTATTGGCAGAGTCCTGAGGAGGTGCAGGGCACTGTGTGGCAGAAGCAGGGGGCATTTGTATGTAGGCATCTTCTGATTTGGTCATCTTACAATGCTACCAGTGTCCAGTCATGCAGAGTTCACCCTGATGACTAAATTTGAGTACCTCCCAAAGGCCCCAGCGTTAAGCACCAGAATCAGGTTACATTTCTTCCATCTTAATACCTCACAGTGGGGATTGATTTTAGCACCTGAATTTTTTTTAAAGGATAATATATATTTCTTTCTTTAAAATTTCAGGTGATTTCCTGATGTCTGTAGAGTTGTTTCTTGTACTTACCTTGTATTGCTAAATTCACCTATAGTTGTTCACTGTAACACAGAAAACATGTGAAAATCCCCAAACCCCAAATCCTCCACTAGCTTATCTCTAGCATACTGTAATTTTAAAGGCAGAAGTATCTTTTGGTAATGGTTACTACTGAGTGTTTGCTAGTTAATCTTAGTTAACCAGAACCACACATCACATAGGTGTTCCTGTAAAGTGAGAGCTATGTATGGAAAGATTTGTCACCCAAGACAGAAAAATTGCCCTTTCCTTCAACTTCAAGAGACCTTACCCATGAACACATCTCACTACCTTCTTGAAAGTGTATAATGAAATAGTACTTTTGATGAAAAGATTTTCCTATTTAGAAAAAAAATTATTTGAAATATCAGCACATGAATTCTTGAGGGCATGAAGAAACCATAGCAATACCTTTTATATTGTTTTTGATTTAAAAATGGTAAAAGACTTGCATCTTAGTGTCAAAGTGCTGTGTGTGTGTGTGTGTTGTTTTTGTTTTAACTTCAGTGATATTTTGTTTTGGGACCAGTCTTGTGCTGAAGAACAAACTAGAGTTAATGTTTTAAAAAATTGTCTAAAATTGGCAAAGGACAGATTTATATAGATGCTCACTCATTCTTCCCATCTCTTTCTGCCAGAGGTTCTGCAACCTTCTTGCCCTGTTTTCAGGTGTGTCAATGTCTAGAATCAATGAGAAAACAAAAGCTTCTTAAGGCTTATGAAAAAAATACATCAAGGTGAAGAAATTCATGCTATCCATGTCTGTTTTCCTCTCTTCATTTTACATATGAAAACTTGCCATTCTGAGGAAAATGTCAGTGTATTAACAGTAGAGAATAGTGAAATACATTACTATATATACAGAGGATATTACCATTGAATGATTCTTGAAAAAAGTTTCAGCAACAGGGCATTGCTTATGCTACTAGGATAAGTAAGAAAATTTAGGAGCATGTGTGTAAAAACTGTATGTGGTGTTACATGCACACCCATTCATACACAGGCAGTAAAGTGGAAGAGCTATACAAAAATCATAACTGATTATTTGGTTGAAAAAAATCAGAGCTGATTTTTCTTATCTAATGTGTAAGTGTCTTCCTGGGTCCCCTAATTACTAAGGATTATTTTTTGACATAGAAATTATAGAATATTCCAGAGTTTGATGAAGATGGCAGAACTCTTCTGATCATTCCAAAGATCAAGTTTTGTTCACTGTTTGCCTTTCCTCTGAGGTCCTTTAGGATCACAATATTTAAAGCATGAAATGTGACCTAATTCAAAGAACTTTAGTTAGAGATTTGCTTTATGGACACCAGAAATGTCAAGGCATTTTTGCTCTATACTCCTGTATATGGTCTCCCTAAGTCAGAATGCTATCAGTCCACATCTTGAATTTTTCAGTTGTATACTCAAAATCTCACTTGGAAAGCCATGTCTGGAAGCCACATACATTACCATTATTTTATGCTTCAAGTAAATGTTGAAAAATAAAAATATAAGCATGGAAAAAGTCAAGATGGCCAGTCAGTGAGCAACAAAATACAAAGCCTCCTGGGAGAAACAACTCATATGCCAGAATAAAACATCCTGGAGAGACCCATACAGAGGGAGATGGATCCTCTTGACACAGGAAGAAATTAAAACATAAGAAAGCTCGTCAAACACGTTGGGACTACAACTGAAACAACTAAAAATATTAGCTGCGACCCGCCGAGTTTGCGCCAGCCTGAATTTGTGCAAATCTGTGCCAGCCGGCAGAGCTGCCCAAACTTGTTCCTGCTGCCACTCACAGGAAGCTCAGCCGTGCTAAAGTTTGGGGTTGGTGAGCCCAACAGAGAGTGGAGCCAGTAAAGGGACCTTCATTAATCCACAGTCTGTGCTGGGAATGAGACACCCCCCCACGGGAAGGGTGCGATCAAATGGGCAACATGTTGGAATCGGACAGGACTGAACTGGAGCGACAGTGTCTTCAGTTGGTTGTGCCCTCCCCAGAGCAGATTTGTGGGATTTGCTTGGACTGGGCCACGCTCCTGGCCAGGACCAATGAGCCATCCCAAATTGATTCCCTGCGCCTAGCATGCACTAACTGGGTGAAGGCCCCTGAAGTTTGGCTGGCCCAGTGTGGGGGAGTGGGAGGCAGGAGAGGGCAGAGGTCCCTCGCCAACATGCTTTGGAGGAACTGTGGCCAACAGGGAAGGGGGGCTGGGACCTGCACTGTACACCTGTGTGGAGGAAGCCAGGACCATGACAGGAGAGAGAGGCAAGAGGTGGCCCCCAGTCCAGAACCCTGAGAGCACTGATCCAGGAGAGAGAAAAACAAGGGAGACTGAGGGTAGCAAACACACAACATCAGACATGGCTTCAATGGACATTAAGAGAAACCTTTGGGACCTTGTAGATGAGCTCAAAACTGAAATATTAAATCAGGTAAAGCAAGATATGAATAGAGTAATAAAAGAAATGTTCTCAGGAAGCATCTCTCAGGAAGCTACAGACAGAAGAAGGGAGGAACACAAAAAAAGGAGAGAAACTTTCGATAAAGAATATAAAGAAAATATAGAATACATGAAGCCAATTCGAAGAGACTACCAGGAAATGAAAAAAAAAACTCCATTGAAAGCTGGCAAAACTGCTTAAAAGAAACTAAGGATAGTCTATCAAAACTTGAAGACAAATTTTCAATGTGTGATCATGAAAGGAAAGATCTCTTAAAAATAACAAGGAAACAGGCAGTAACAATACAAAGGCTAGAAGATGACAAGAGAATCTACAATTTAAGAATAAGAAATGTGAACAAAGAACCAGGAATACATACAGGCAAATTACAAAGACTATTCATAGAAATAATTAAGGAAAGCTTCCCAAGCATGGGAAAAGAAAATGACATTCGGTTATGTGAGGCATACAGAACCCCAGCCACCTACAACCAAAACAGATCTACACCCAGACATATAATAATGAAGATACCAGAAATTCAATATAAAAACCGAATATTAAAAGCCATCAGAAAAAAGAAACAGATTACCTATAAAGGTAAGCCCATCAAAATCAAGGCAGACTTCTTGACACAGACCATCAGATCAAGAAGAGCTTGGAGTGAAGTATTCCACGCCCTGAAAGAAAATAACCTCCAGCCCAGATTGATGTACCCTGAAAAACTGTCACTAGAAATTAATGGAGAAACAAGATGCTTCCATGACAAAGAGGAACTGGGGGAGTTTGTGACCACCAATCCAACCCTACAGAGAATACTGAAGGACATTCTAGAGAGAGAGAGAAAAAAAATACCAGGATTTTAGGAACAGTGGCAGAAAGGCCTCAATGAGTGGGGCAGGCAGTAGAATGAAGGAGAATACTAGACAAACAAAGGCAGAAAAATAGTACAGCAGAAATGAGGCAGAGAAGGATGGCTAGAATCTCTAACATAGATGGCCTTGATACACTATATTGTTAATAGTGCACCAGGGTTTAAAACCCACATTACTCACACTACTCTGCTTAGATGTATTATATTCTGTTCCAGTCATTCTGCCTGAACTAGATTTGAGGGCACAGACAGTTATCCCAAAAATAACAGGATATAGTATGATAATCATCCTTAATTTCTAATTAACTTAATCTAAAGCTCTGTAAAACCTACACTGTTTTACCATGACTGATCATAATCGAATCTGGTTTGTTAGATTGCTGTTTTGTATTGATAGATACTATTCAAAGCTGTTATGTTTATAGTATTATGATAGTGTTATTATTATTCAAAGCTGTTATGTTTGATAGTATCAAGTCTGAGAGTACAGGCAACTGCACTGAAGATGATAATATTCACTAGAATATCCACTATGGTTTGATTATTACCTGCCTTTGAAGTTTTATACTGTCTACAATGTTTTATTTTCACTAATATTGTTATGTACTGCTATATTCAATTATACTGCTATATTCAATTATGCTTGATGATATAGACAATTCTACTGAAGATAATAAGAAACAACACAGTAATCATTGTATATCACCTTGTACCATGGTTTTATAGAACTTTTTGGTTTCATGTTTTTATAGGAATTTGTTTTGTTTTGTCTTGCTAGCTTTTGTTCTTCCCTCTAATACAGAAAGGACAGAAATACATGCAGAGATTCATGCATGCGTAGCTGTTTACGCTCTCACTGTTTGACTACTTTGTATGCTTTAATTTTGTAACTTGAACAACTATTTCTAAGAGGACAATATGTAATTTATCAACTAGTGATTTCTTATTGTTGATTTTTTTTGAAATTCTGTATTATCTCTACTCATTACATGCTTTTGTTTCTCTTTAAAAAATATAAGCATGATGTCTACATATAATTAAGTATACTACATATTTATAGATCTAATCTTACATCTATTGTAGTATAGATCAATAAAATATACTGATGACAATCTAACAGAGGTTGCCATATTGATCTTTCTAGTACTTTGAATTCTTTTTGCCTGTTTGTCTAATAAAACTCAAGAACTCAGATTTATTTGTTTCCTACAATTTTTGTTTGTTGGTCTGTTTTGTGTTTTTACTTGTCAACAACAGTTATTTCAGGGTCAAGAACATTTGCTTGTCACATACTGACCTTCGTCAAGCTCCCACTGACCGCCACTAATCCCTGAATAGCTTCTCCTCCTCTTTGACTTTGGCTTTCCTACTCCAGCGTGACTGACTCCAGAGCTCGGTGCCTCTCTTTTCAGCTGCCTTCCATGGTCTTGACTTTGTTTCCCTGCTGCACATGGATGGTCATCATCCTATGGGTAATTTTGCATTCCCTGTCCCATGAGCTTTCTTGCAGAATCTGTATTCTTGCTATCTCTCTCCATACCACTTATCATCAAAGGCAGGGGAATAGATTTGTTTTCTGTTTCTGTCTTGTGGTCTGTATTACAACAACAATAAAACCAGGAGACGTGTGATCCTTGGGGCCTCTGGCTTTCACCTTCAGCTTCGGTGTTCTTTCCAGACCTTAATTCTTCTTTACTGGGCTACTGCATACCAGAAGTGTCCTCTTTGCCTCTCACGTTTACGTCATTACCAGGTTTACCCACCTAGTATAACAACACTGAATATTTAAAAAAAAAAAATTGCTGCCTGGGTTTCCCTTTCACTCTCACACAGTAAATTGAATACAAGCCCCTCCCCTTTGTGCTCTATTCCATAATATGTTTTTCATGGATTTTTTCTTGTGCCTGTATTTTTAAAATAACCTCATTGAAATCCCCTCTCTGCCACTTCTTTTCTACGTGTCAGTGAACACTATTGTGTTCCCCACCCTTCAGCATTTTGCTTGAGGGCCAGAAATAAACCTAATAAGGAAGTGAATTATTAAATATGCTAGAATGTGGTCATTGTAAGGAGGATCCAGAGGTCAGGGTGAAGAGGTGTCAAGTTAAAATTTTAATGAGGATGGGCAGAGTGGGCTGCATTGGAAAGGTAATGTAGCAAGGAGATCAGGGAATAAGCAACACGAGTGTGGGGAAGAAGATTCTACAGTGAGGGAGCAGCATGACAACTACCTAACGCACAGTGTGTCTTGTGCAGGCCGAGGTGCATAGGCAGAGTGAACTGTGGCAGGGCCCGTCAGGCAGGCGATGGAGCCACTGGGAATATAGCCTCGGCACTATTGGAAGCCAAGGGCATTCCCGTGGAAGACCTAGAGAGGCCTTGAAGTATTTGCAATGTGATATATCTGAGAAATGCTTTGAAATGAACACCTGGACTGCTGCACTGAAAGAGTACAGTAAAGAGACAGTAGTTTCAGAAGCCAGGAGTCCTGTTGGAGACACTTGTAATAAGCTGGGCAAGAGGTGGTGGTGTTTCTGCCAAGGGGTGGGCAGGTGCTATGGTTTGAATATGACTTCCTCTGTCTGAAACTACTGCTGAAATTTAATCACCATTAAGGTGTTAAGAGATGGGATCAGGCAAGAACTTTAAGAGGTGATTAAGTCTCCGTCCTCATGAATAGCTCAAGCCATTCGTGTCATTAATGAATTCATGGGTTAGGTTATTGCTAGAATGGTTTTGCTACAAAACTTTTAGATGAGTCCCTGTGTGCTTTCCGTCCATAGTCATGAGGTGCCCTGTGCTCCTCTTACCTCAGGACTCTGTCGGCAAGAAAACTGTCACTAGATGTAGTCTCCGAACCTGGACCAGCACTGTGAACCAGAATAAATCTCTTTTCCGTATTCAGACTGTGAAATTGTGCTATGAGCACAGTGAAACAAACTGAGGCAGCAGGTATCATAGGGGTGGTGACAAATGGCCCTATCTGGGGAGATTCTGAGGAGCCTGGAGGAGGATTTGCTGATAGATAAGATATAGAGAGTAAGGAATAGTTCAGGGTGGCTTCCCGGTTTTCATGCTGAGTATCTGGAAGGACGTGTGGCCATTATCTGGGACAGCAGAGTCTCAAGAGGACAGCAGTAGGGAAAGGCAAGACAAGAAGTTTGCATTTGAATCAGTTATATGTGAAATGTTGGTTTAATATCCAGGAGGAAATGTAAGTAAGCCATTGATGTACAAGGCAGAGGTGTTTAAGATGGAGGTGCGAGCTGGAGTTTCAACTCTGAAGGTTTTTGCAGAAATCATTTTGCAGCCATGAGAGCCAATGATACCAGTATAGAAATGAGTGTGAGAAAAGAAAAGAAGATCCCAATAACAGCGTGTGCATATGTTTCTACAGCTGGGGTGAGTGAGACTCATAGGAAGATGAGATGCAATTGTGTCCACCGAGTTAGGAGCAAAACCAAGTGAGGTTTTCCAGGAAGTTGAAGTGAAAAACTTTTTTCCCAGAAGAGAAATGATCTATTGTGTAATATGCCTCCATCTTCTTTGATTTAAGCTACTTTATAGCCATAATATTGAGACATTGCCAAGTACATATTTTACTCTTGAACTACATCAGAATTGGGGTGTTCATGAACCACGCCCCTAAATTTTCTGCTAGCTATTTGAGTTTATTTTTTAAGAAATGTGCTTTCAGCATTTCAGCACAATGAAACAGTTCTTAAATTTTAATTATAGTACCTAAATATTATATAGTCATTTAAAAAAGCAATAAATGTAAATAAAGCATTCTATAGCTAGAATGTTTTTGTCCCTCTCAAAATTTATACTAAAATTCTGACTTCCAAGGTGATGGCATTAGGCTTTGGTTAGGCCATAAGCCTAATGAGTAGGATTACTGCTCTTATAAAGAAGGCTCTAGAGAGAACTTTTGCCCCTTCCCATGTGTTAGAAAATAGGAAAAAGATAGCTATCTATGAATTAGGAAGTAGGACTCCAGGAGACACTGAATATTCCAGCTCCTTGGTAAGTCTCCAGAACTGTGAAAAATAAATTTCTGTTGTTTAAACTATTCAGTTTAGGGTAATTTGTTATAGCAGCCTGAATGAGCTAAGAGAAAGCAAACAAACACAGAAAAATCATTCAAATTCCAGCAACTGTTCATTTAGCTCTATTAGTTTTGATTTGAAAATATAATTTTGATGAACTTATCTTTGTGTATATATATATATATATATATATATATATATATCTTAAATCATATAAAGTAACTTTCTGAACATGAATTTCTGGAATTAATATTTCCAGATTCAAATTATTTGAAAAAAATCCATCCAACTTCTTAAATTAATGTAATTTATGATTGATTTTAGTTCTCAGTGTTAATCTTCTCACTATGTTTTACTCTATAGTATAGGCTTGTGAATATGTGTAGGACTCACATATTTAGATTTGCCTAGATTTAAATCCTTTAAAAATTTTGATTGGAATTGCTTAGAATGTGTATGGTATCATTTCAAATACATAGAATGTCTCCATCTAGAAACATAGTATGTTTTTAATTGAACTAAGTTTACTATATATTTCTCAGTTATTTTATTTATTTGTTATGCTAGTGTGATCATTATTTTAAAATTACACATTTAAAGATACATGAACAACCACTTTTGTTAAAACCGTTTGAGTGTAAGTTGCCAATATTGATGTTGTACTACTCAAATACTTCAGTAATTCCTACAAACAAGGGCACAATAACAACATAGTAAATTATCATCCAGTTAAGGAAATTACCTGATTAGATTTACACCATGCAATCCATAGACCTGTTTAATCCATTGTCCTCTATGTCTTTTACAAGAAAATTATCCTATCTAGGAAGAAATACTGCATTTACTGTCATGTGTTTTTAAACTCCTTCAATCTAGAACAGTTCCTAATTTTTACTTAAATTCCATAAACTTGATACTTTTGAACATTACTGGCCACTTTGTGGAATTAATTCCATCAATATGAATTTCAGTTTCTTCCTGATTACAATCTGTTTAGGATCTTTGGCAGGAATGACTCAGAAGTGATGCTACAGTCTTCTTGAGTATCCTATCAGATGTGTGTAATTTCTCAGGGCCATTACTGATGTCTATTTATTCTCTTGATTAAGATACATTATAAATTGAATGATGTCTCGCAAATGATATACTTAACTCTTAACCCCCCAACCCTGTAAGTCTGGAAGACCTATGTATTCAGAAATAAGGCCTTTGTGGGTCATAATAACTGTTTTCTTGCTATAGCTTAACATGGTCAAAGGGTGAATGGATCCCTCCAGAGCTTCCTTACTAAGGGCACTAATCCCATTGCTAAAGGCTCCATCCTGATGATCTTATAATCAAATTAAGGTGAGGTCATGATGTATTATCATGGACCCCAATCCAATGACTGATGTTCTTACAAGAAAAGAAAGATATGAAGCCACACAGGGGAAGGAAATCCACATAACAACAGAGGTGAAGATTTTAGTGGCACATCTATAACTAACGAGATTCAAAGATTGCCAACAGCCCCAGGAACTAGATAGGAGGAGGAAGGATCCTCCTCTGGAGCCCAGAGGGAGCATAGTTCTGCCAACTCCTTGACTGCATTTCTGGCCTCCAAGAGTGAGAGATAATAAATTTTTATTATTTCAAGCCACCAAGCTTGTGTTAGTCTGTTATAGCAGCTCCAGAAAACTAATACAAGATAATATATCACAGATTTCTCTATAATAAAATATGGTTTTTCACTTATAATAAATAAAGTTTTGGGAAATAGATCCTTTAAGACTAAGAAAGTCCTTTATCATACTTTCACCATTAATTTCTAACATTCATTGATGTTTCTTGTTTTACTTATGATGACTATGCTTGCCAAAGGGTGATTTTTAAAAAATTATTTAAAACCTTTATTAGCAGGTGCTTGCAATTCATTGAATTCTTGAAAAAAATAGTGAATTTTTCTTTCAGATTTAAAATGTTTCTTAAAAAAAATCTCAAGGCCAGATATGAAATAATTAAAAACCTGTAAAAGTTATTGGGCTGGAAGCGGGGGGCAGGGAGCTTAATAAACAAAGCATTTGCCATTCCAAAAGAGACAACTCAAGTAAAAATAAAAGCCCATGTTCTACAGACAATGAAGATAGTTCTAGATGGCCAGCGGGCAAAAACCAAGCACTTAAGGTCTTTGGCTCAAGTCTTTCATTCATTTTTACTGCCAGAATTTCCTGTTCATCCCATCTTATTGGAGGACCACACTGGATGAAGGCAGAGATGCCATTTACTCAGCTCCAGCCTCCCCCCCTCCAAACCCATGAATTCTAGGGTGGTGGGTCAGCTGCATTTGGAGCTGCTGCCTCCTGGTTTAGAGTTTTCTGGGTTTTCTGGGTTACTCGGTTGGTAACTGAAGCCGTGGCCCTGGCCACTCTGCAGGCTGAGGACTTTGGGTCCCACCTCCTTGGTTTCCTGTACCCTCTTCACGGCTGTCCTCTAAGCTAACCTTGACCAGGAGGCTCCCGCAGAATCATGGTCTATGACACGGGTGCAGGTTAGGCCTCCCTGGTCCACCTGCCTCTCCTGCCCTGGCATTCAGGGCCTTCCGTCACCCTTCTCAGGCAGCAGGGCTGGAAGATCAGGGATGACTCAGGATCTCAGCAGTCGTTGGTGGGGACCTTTGCCTACTTAAGGCAACAGTTGTTGAGCCTGGGTTTCCAGGCTGCTACCGAATTCCTCCTTTTCCCTGCTGCGCTATTCCAGTAATTGCACAGATAGACCCCTACTGTGACGTGGACACTGTCTGAAATGGTTATGGTCTGCTGCACCATGACCTCCCCAAAGACCTCCACCAGCGAGTCACATTTGCTGTCTTCCACACACTTTTCTTCTCTTAGGATTCAGATTCCACAGTCCGTCCCTATCCTACACCTCAAAGGCACTTCCTGAGGATCTTCCTGTTTATGATGTCCGTCTTGTGTTCAAATTCTCCTTTGCTGGTGTCACTTTACTTACTTACTTATTTATTTGTTTATTTATTTATTAAAGAAGCAGTAATTGTTTCTTCAAGGGAACCATGTTCTCCAAAGCTTCATTGGAATGACCATCTTGTCCCCGCTGGCAAAGCCACTGGGGTCACCATGCACCTTGGTCTGGGGGTCACCATGGACCGTGGCTTGGAGTCTGCAGCACTGAGGGCAGCTGTGAGTTCTGGGCCCTGCTGTTTGCTCATGGTGGTGGTGATGTGACTGGGGCTGGCTTCTGCGGCTCCTCCCCCAGGTGGCCATAAACAGGGGGGCAGAGTGACTGCCCAGGGTTCTCTGGGGACTCTTGACTCCCCCAACCCACCGAATGTCAAATGGTGATTTTTGACAAGGCAGCATTCTTGCTATGCACTTACGAACAACCTACTCAAGAAGGGGTTGTTCCCAAATGTAGCTCGTCATATTTTTGTATCTGTCCAGATGTCTGACTCCAGAATTAATGTTGCTATCGTTATTTATGGCCACGCTCAAATTATGCTAAAAATCACCAATAGGAGAAGACAAGCTGGTTTTTCCATCCTTCTGCCCTTGCTCCAGCCAGGGATTTGGGCAGCTTCTTTTTAGTTGAGAATCAAACTTAGAAACTTGAAACCTGGGCTCTGGCAGCTGGGTATGGCCAAGATAATGGGGAAGACTGCCCTTGGCCCTCTAAGGGAACGCCCTCTGGAAAACGTTTCTGCATCCACAAGTAAACACTCACAAACCCTTGCAGTTTATGTTGATTTCTGCAACTATTTAGTTATATGTCTATTGAAACTCTGATTTACACTCTATTCCTTTGATTTCAATGCATAAACCTGGCTTTAATTTTCTTCCTTTCCACCCAGTTGTTCAGACAGTGGAAGAGAAGGCTTTAACTGCCCTCAACATTTATTTTTTCAGTACTGAGGATGGAACCCAGGCAAGTGCTAGGCAAGGGCTCTACCACTGAGGCACCCCCTCATCTGCCGCCATGCTTTCCTAGGCATTCAACGACCCGGTACTCAGCCAGTCTCTGTCTCTGCTCCTACCCCCCTCCCCTGGCTCCCAATCTCCCTTGCACCCCATGTAGAAGTGCCTTCAAACACCCCACTCTGCACAGCTGTTCTTCTCTGCCATGATGCTCTCTACAGGGTTGGAGACCTGGCGGTTCTCTGAGCACCCTGCACAGAGCCGTCTTCATCGCACGAGGGCCCTGATGCCCCTCATGGTCCTTCTTGGTCCCCGTGTGTGTGGACACTGTTTTCAGCTGGCCTGAGCTCCAGTGGCCTTGCCAGATTGTTACCATGCCACCTCCTTACTGAGACCCTTTTTTAACTCCCTTGGATTCTATCACCTGGTGCCAGGCTGGGAATTAGAGAGGAAAGAGAGAGGGTGGGGAGGGGAGGGGAAAAGAATCAGGCATGCATACTAGTCATGTCTCACTATTTTTCAGTTGCTTTTCTTAGATTTTTCTAATCAGATCCTAATATCCACCAGTAATGGTGGATTCCCTGCTGATAGTTTATGTCACATCATTCTTAAGCTACATGTTTATATTTAATTTATTTTGTAGGAATTTAGTATCATTTATTTACTGGTTTCATATTCTGATATCAGGGTTACATTAATTTTTGGAAAATAAATTGAAAAGATTTCCTATCACATTTATGCCTCAAAAGAGTTAAATAAAATGGATGCTATTTGATTTGAGGTAACCTGTTTGTGAAAGTGTGAGCACATATGGCCATTCTGAAGGGAAGGAGGTCTATCTCTATGACAACTTTCAACATTTCTTCCCTTGTCAGCTATTATTCAGACATTCTAGCTTTCTCTTCCTGATAGCATTTTAGCAATGTGCATTTCCTAGGAAATTATTTGTTCCACTGATATTTCCAAATTTACTTTCAAAGCATATCATCATGTATAAAATCTTTTCTGTATTTGAGGATTATATTCCTTTTAAAAATGTGTATTATCTTGTATTTCTATATTTTCTTTTCTCCCTTTGTATCTCTCTTTCTGGCAGTACTACCAGAGGTTTATATATTTCAGGAGTTTGGACGTTTTTCTGTAAAGGGCCAGTAGTCAATCTATGGGCTTTGTGGGCCATGTGGTTTCTATCAGAACTATTTAGTTCTGTTCTTACAGCATAAAAGCTGCCAGGGACAGTATGTGAATGAATGACTGTGGTCAGGTTCCAATAGAACTTTATTATAAACACTGAATTTAAATTTCATATAATTGTAATTTTCATGTGTCACGAAATATTATTCTCCATCTTTCCCCCCAACTATTTAAAAATGTAAAAACCATTTGACTTGAGTGTCATACAAAAACAGGTGGCAGGCAGGATTTGGCCTGCAGTCCATAATTTACCAACCTCTAGTCCATTTCATAGATATGGGAGGAAATAAAGCCCAACCAAACAAAAATGATGCTTAGATTTGTTTACCACTGCAATACCTAGTTCATTGTTCTGTAAATTATTTAATGTTTTAAGAATGTAGTTACTCCTCTCATTTTTACTAATATTGATCTTTCTATCTTCTGGAACTTAATATTTGATTTTTATTTATTATTTTTATGAATAGTGAAGCATACAAAAATTTGCACTACAATAACCAATCAAGTTCTTGTTATCTGGCTAATGTGTAGATTACAACTAGAAAAACGGAGTTCTGATATTGGCCACATGGCAGACAAATAACTTCCAAACTCTCTGTTGTACAGACCAAAAAATCTGGATTCAGTGTGTTTTGAAAGATACCACTGAGCTAGATAAACAGAAGGAACCAACAGGAGGCTTAAAAATGTTTAAAATCAAGGACCTCGAAGGGTTTGTTGAAAAGTGTCAAAGCAGCTCATGCCCTGTGAGGGTTACTGGCTAGTCTTTGTGGTCTGGAGCTCCTGTTTTGATGCCTAAAGATGCCCTGGAGGGAAGGAATCCATGAAGAGCTACCAGATAGGTGAGGCCTGTACCCCTTGGAAAAGTGAACACAATGAAAATAACGTGACTCGAACTGGACACTGGGAGAGAAAAATAGAATTCAGTGAGTGTGACCTAGAGTCATGTTTCATTCCCACTGTAGCTTGAGTTCATGACGCCTATGTGGTAGAAAAGCTGAAACTGAGAATTTAATTTAAAATAGTCAGAGGTTGGTAATACTTGAAGGTGACTGGCAGAAAAACAAATAAAAAACAGGTCCCAAAATATGCTACTTCACATAGGCCTGAAAAAATTTCTATAAGACATATGGACTTACATTTTAAAGTCTCCAAAGGAAATAAGCAAAACAAAGCAAAGTCTTCTTGAACATGTTTCATATAATGTAGTGATGTGATTTGAAATGCAATACAAACAAATATGATATGGCTAAAGACAAAGAGAAGCCTTGAAAATACAAAAATGGAGCATGGTATTTTAAAAATGACTTTGAAGATTTGAAGAAAGAACTGCATGAAACTACCATTGATGAAAATGTGTTTGAAAATGCATCAAGACTTACAGGTAAAGAACGAATTAGACATGACAAATGGAATTGCATTCGTGAACAGAAAGTATACTAAAAACATTATCCAAAAGCGTCTCGAGTCCAAAAATAAAATATGAAAGAGTAATTAAGAGAGAAAATGCTTGAAAAGCTCAGAGGTTTAGATATTGAATGTCAGAGTCCTGAGGGAGAAAATAGGTGAATGGAATGAAGTAAGGTTCTGGAACATAATGGCAGGGATTTTTCTGACTTCCAGAAGGAGACCAAGATCCAAACCCAGGAAACTCAATGATTCCAGAACCAAATAAATCGACACAAAGTAAGAAAAATTCTGACCTCTGAAGAGAATCCTGAGTTTGTAAGGAAATAGAAGTTAGATAGCTGGCTTACTAACAGCAGTAGTGGAAGCCGGAATGAGAGTAAAGTCTATGTACTGAGGGAAACAAACTTGAAGGAAATTAGAAAATTATTATCTATCTTATTAAATAAAAGTAATATCTCAAGTGGGGAGTGTAAGGTACAAAAATATGTATGAGAATAATGTTAAATATGTAGATATAAAATAAATACATAGTTTTATGGCTCCCTACATTTCTATTTTTCAGCATTAACTAGAAGATAAATGTGTTCAAATCTCCACCTATTTTATCTTATTTTATCTTATCTTATTTTATCAAGTCTCCACTTATTTTATTTTATTTTATTTTATTTTATTTTATTTGTACTGGGGATCAAACTCACAACCTTGAGTTTGCCAGGCAGGCGGTTAAGCCACTGAGCTAAATCTCCAGTCCTCTTTTTATTTTATGAATAAAACTGTGTTTGGAAAAGAGAAAATGAAGATAAATATAGAGGAAGCAGCACCCTCCCGTGCGCCAGCAGAGGCTGAGCTGGCCAGGTCAGGCAGGACAGAACCGAACCGGGAAGCAGCGCTCTCTCTGTGGGTCAGTGGGTGCAGAAGCAGGGAGAGAAGATCCCACCCCCACCCCCACCCCCACCCCCACCCAAGCAACTGGCTGACTCGGAGGAATATAGGCTGAGGTGGTAGCAGCGGAAGTATAGAAACAACTGAATTCTTCTACTGTTTGATTGACTTTGCAGACCTCAATCTGGTAGTCTCAGCATCTATTCAGAGGATAACAATATGCAATATAGTAACTATTGTGAATTTCCTACTATCTTGCGTTTGAAGTCCAGTATCATTCTCATTGTTTTGTTTTATTCACTTTAAAATTAAAAAAAGTAAAGAATCTATAACTTATCAAGTATTAATATTTTGATACATTACTTTTTGACTTATTTCCATTTTTTACTTAGATTCATGCTGCCTATATGATCCAATTCTTTTAAATCATTACCATAAAATAAGACATTTTTCTTATGGCATCAGATATTCTTTGGATGAATCACTTTATACTGATAGTTAATATTCCATCCTTCAAATGTGTCATGATGTAACCAAAACCAGCTAGATTGTCACCTCTGAAAAAAATGATCAGATCAGACTCTTTGCAATGAAGTAGAAATCCCATTTCTTCTTTTGCAACAAAAATTACTTTTTTTTCAGTCTTTGTTTCATTAATTTTGGGCCAGGAACTGTGTTTTGGCCACTAAAATACAATTGTCCCTCAGTATCCTGCAGGGATGGGTTCTAGGGCCTCTGGTGGACACCAGAACCTGCAGCGGCTCAAGTTCCTTATGCAGGACAGCATGACATTTGCTTATAACCCTGCACACGCTCTCGGCATACTTTAAAACATTTCCCTACGACTTCTAGCACCTAAATACTGTGCAACCAGTTATTACATTCTATTGTTTAGGAGATAATTGTAAGGAAAATGTATGCATTCAATACAGTTTCAGTTTATTTTTCTAAATACTTTTGATTTCTGACTGGGTAGATTCATGGAAGTGGAACATTTCGATCCACAGGGTTGACTGTATATGGAATATATATGAATATATATGAAGGGCACCATTTCTGGGTCAGGCCATAGCATATCTCTTGATGCTCTACTTCTGCTCAAGTCAGAGTCCAATAGAGGGCTCGTGAAGCTTAGCTAACCAACCTTGATTCTGTGTGCAAATTTCTTCCTATCAGTGTCCACTCAGGGGTAGAGAACTGAATCCAGGGTATATACTCATGAGGTTACAGAAAATAACATATAAGGAATGTCATGAAATACTTTTATCACATAAAATATTTTTTTTATGGCTCTCAGTGAATTTCAGGTGAGAAACCCAGCTCTTTTTGGCTTAGGAAAGACTATCTATTCATAGTTTGTAATGATCACACCCTAGCAGACATTTTAGAAAAAGTATACAATTAGCTTTTCCTGTGACATGTCTATGCTTTGCCATTTTACTGATTAGTTTATGATGTTGTTTCACTTATCTATAAATTTATTATATAAGAATTTATTTTGATAGCTTTGTTAATTTGCAATTTTTCTGCAAATGCCTTTAATTTTTTAAATCTTATGAAGTCAACCCTATTGGGTTTTTTTGTTATTGTCTATAATCTTTGTATTTATTTTTTGTTTGTTTTGTTTAGAAACTCAGTGCTCCTAGAACCAATATATTTTTCTAGACTTGCTTTAAGTTTTTACTTTGCCTGGAATTCACTGTGTTACATCATTTAGATCATCATTTCAGATATTGAAAGAACAAGAAGAAACTGCCATTCATTGCATGCTGATTAAGCAAATGGTGACTATTTTGCACATAGAACTTAAATTAAATCTTGCAGCAATCCAGTTAGGTAATATTGTGACTGACATACTATTGTAGAGATTAAGAAAAAGAGAGAGATAAAAAGGTATTTAGCTTCTCATCTGCAATGACAGAGCTAGGAAGTGGAGGAGCTGGGATCTGATATCCCACAACCTGCTGTCTGGCTCTTCCACACTATACCATGCCACAAGCTCAAAGATCCAAGGTCACATTCATAGCCTCTCTCTCATCTCTCTCTGTCTCTGTCTCTGTGTCTCTCTCTGGATTACAAATTCTTGCAAACATTGGGTTTTAATCATATTTCTGTCCCATTTATCTCTCTGGATCATGCATTATTTTTTCATTTTTATTGGCATTCTCCATTAACCTTTTAATAGTTCCTCAACTAATTCCTCTTCACCTTTCTTTGAATTTCCATGGTGACCTATTGATATTTTCTTTTGTAATTCTGTTTTGGACATTGCAGTTCATTCTAGTAATTATTTTATTTTATTTATATGTACTTGAACCATTGTCTTACATCTTTGTAGTAGTTAGTTTTTCATTGCTGGGACAAAATACCTGAAATCCACAGAGGAAAGCTTTATTTTAATTCACTGTTGCAAGGGTTTCAGTCAGGATTAGTTGGCTCCAAGGCAGCAGTATCATGGTAGAAAGGAATGGCAGAGGAAAGTTTCTCTCTTTCAGGTGAGAAGCAGGAAAAGATTCTATTCCGATGCGCTCAACAACTCGGGAAGGCAGTGATTGTTATTGCCCCATTCTAGAGATAGGGACACTGAGCCGCGAAGGGCTGCACCATTGATAAGTGGGAGAGTAGGCCCGTGAGCCTGGCCTGGGTGGGTTGGGCCTGCATGGTCTGCATTCACTGTGCTGCATGTTCCTCTGCCGATGGCAGAACTAGGCACTGAAAGATGGATGTGGCTGATGTTCCTGGAGAGGACAGAGGACTGCACTTGCTATGGGAGAGCTGGCAGAAAACAGGGAAGTTGAGAGAATGTGTAAAAGCAATTTAGGTAGAAAAACCTGCTTTCGTGAATGGGAAAGCAGAAACATGCCACTCATGGAGATCAGTGGGACCTTGGTGGCAGATACTTTTTGGGTTTTGAATAACTTTGGGGAATTGTGTTCCCAACAAATCATTTCTAAATAATTTCGATTTCTAATTTTTCCTTACTGAATCTCGGCGATTTCAAATTTTTTCTCCTTGCTTTGCTCTATCTTTTTTATTTTACTATATGCATGGTGTTACAACTAAAATAAGGTGGAGCAGCAGAAGAATTTGTGTGTTGTTTGGCTTCCATGTCTCGGGAAGAGGTTATGGTAAGTGGGGACAATGACACTGTTTCAATTTTTTTTCCCAGTAAGACATCATAGTGGATTGTCTGGCTGCTACCTTGTCACTGCGCAGCTGCTCCCCTGTTCTGTTTGTCCTAAGCTCCCTCGAACTCTGCGGAAGTCAGATGGAAAACAGAACATACTGGGAGGCGGGCTGGGTTAACAAGAACAAGGAGGCAGATTGAGCATCCCGGGAGGAGGCAGGCAGATCTCGTGGTGCAAGTCCAGCTTAGAGGAACTATCTTCTGTTTGATGTGCTAACGCACTGTTAGAGCTCTTCCCCCTTCGCTCATAACAGAAAAGACTTTTTCATTTGAGTCTCAAAACCGCTCCCCCAAACCCTCTTTACTTTTCTGTGTTTGACCTTTCTAAAGAGGTACTGTAACTATTTCATTTTTAAAAGAGGGAAGTCAGAGATATGTCAGAGAGAGACAAAATGAAATTTTGCATCAGGAAAAATTTCTGCACAGATATTTCAGGAGCATTCATAATTCTATGGCCATATACAAATGATCCATTTTGTTAATCTGAATTTCGAGGGTCATTAAAATTTTTTTCTCTGCTCTGGAGTAGTTTATTACTTAGAGAGAGAGAGAGAGAGGTGGGGGGAGCCAGTTTAAAACAGGTAAGGCAAGAAAGCTGACAAAAACATAAATTAGAGGAAGAACTTAATTTAAAAAGTGTCAAAAAGGATAGATAGTCTTAGTTCAATAATAAAGCTTGGTTCAAAAGCCTTCTATCTTTAAATAAAGCATTCAAGCACTCTATTACCTGTATACAACCAATCTTTGATTTCCAATCTAAGTCTATTTTTGCTTCTCGTGATTAGCATACAAATGTGAAAAAAGAAAAAAAGTCGTTACATGCATGACGATTAGGACATGGCTTTGCTTTAATGTCAGTGGTTTGTCAGGCTAGAGGTGATGAAATGAATTGCTGCTTTCTAGGCTCCTTGGAGGTAAATCTTGTCTGAAAATGACTCCTATCCATCTCCTTTCATTTTTATTCTAAGTTCATCATGCTCTCAGCAAGCACATAAGCACATATTTGCTTTAAAAGAAATAAAGCGCAGTGGCTTCTAGCACCTGGCTAATGTATGTGAGCAGGTAGGGAGGTGTACTCCTCTGACAATACCATTTTCTCTGCAAAGTAGCCTTAAGTGAGGAGGTTCTGCCAAAATGTGGGGCTCTCTCCTGTCAAGAATCGCATGTTCCACAGGATCAATGAGAGGACCAAGTGCTGAGGCAAGTCTCACATCAGCAGTCGAGTGCATACTCAGAAAGACATGAGGCTGAAGGAACAGATCTTTTAGTTTTATGTCTGAGCGTAGTATTGAAAAGCACAACCCCTCTCATAGAGTGGCCTATAAACCAGCTAAACCTAAAATCTAAAACTCTCCATCAATATTCTTAGGAAGAGACATTTGCTAATTCCTGCCTGCCAGCACTTCCTCTGGGACTGTTCTAGAATCTTCTTTAAAGGATCAGAACATGGATATGAGGAGTCCTATCTTGCATCCTGTGTGCCAAGACAGCAAGCTCCGGGCCTGGTCCTTGTGTGAGAGACCTTGCAGAAATCGAGGTTAGATCACGGCGTAGGTGCTGCTGACGGATGGCCCCATTTACATCAAAAGCAGTTATTATGCATGAAACCACTCAAGCGTCATTTGTTTCAGCGAGTTCAACCAGTCAATTTTTCAGTTCCCTTCTGGTTCAGGGTCAGAAGCAAATGAAGGATCTCAGGTTCATTTGGAGACAGTGATGCCTCCCATCTTATTTACAGCAACTTTGTTTAAAAAGCAACTACAGAAAACTGTCTTTTCCTTGAGCCTCACAGAAGCCATGGAGAAACTCTCCTAGGGCTGGCGCCCCAATTTGCATTGAATGTGAGTCTACCTAAGCAGACCGGCTGTGCCCAGAACCCACCACTTGAAGTCATAACCCTTGAGCCCCGGCAGCGATGAGGTAGCCACCAAATGCAAATATGCTTGGAAAACCACCCTGTGGGCAACCACTCAAAACCTCACATCAGCTTTAAGGATCACTTGAGTCTGAACTTAAAGGTAATGATCTTGCTCCCCTTTGAGTTATGGTTTCAGATTCAATTGCAGGACAAGAAATTACTGACACAGTCTAGCAGTGGCCCTAAGTGATTACTAACATTTGTGCAGCGCATTATAGCTTAACAATAATATATGATTTACAAATAATACAGTGTATCATTTAGCACACATGTGACCATAGGAAGAAGATATTATCCCTGCTTGTTAGCATGCAAACTGAGTCTGTAATAAATTTAATCTAATTTCATAGAAAATAGAGAAAAATAATATAGCAAAAAAAAAAAGTCAATTTCTATTTTCCTTGTGAAGAAATCTGCAGGGGTTACACTCTGGATGCAGGAAATGAAAAGACAAAACATGACAAACGTTTTGCTGGCCATTGACCCAGTGAACAGGATCACTGGGGCAAAAATACTCTGCTTCTACTTTCATCTTTGCAGAAGAGAAGAAAGCTGTCTTAACACTGAGCAGATAGCAAAGGACATTCTTAACATCATGTGTTCTCTAAACTACCTATCACAAAGTCACACATTGTGTGTGTGTGTGTACCTCATCACCCTGGTCCTGTTTCCCTCCCCTCTCCTTGGTCACTGTGGCCAGTTCTGGTCCACGCAGCAGAGTTAGCTCCTCTGTACCACCCAGCTGGGCCTTACAAAACACAGGGCTGGGCTCTGCCTGTGACTCTCAGCTCTGTGCCCTCAAATATTCCATATTACCTTTCTTAGTGACTCTAAAAGCATGGTGAAAGTAAGAAAGAAGGCTAAAACCCTTTCTTGCAGAATGAAAGCTTCTGCTAGTTCACTCACATAGAGAAGCCATATTTGGGGAGGATCCGTGTGGATGCATAAACCTCTCCACACGTAGCATTCAAGGTCCAGAGGGAAAGCCCTTAACTGTTGCGATCTATTAACTTCTAACCTCTTACATATAGAGTTGAGGTCATGATAAAGCAATTTTTAATTGCATGAGTTCTGTGTGCCTCTTTTTTCATAGGAAGGAGGCCAAAATAACTTCACTGTACACAGATCCTGTATCTGAGATTTTCGTCCTTTATTTGAAGGGAGGAAATGGGTTTGATTGACAGACTAATTCTAAACATTAGCGTCTTGGTATTACAAAACCAGGGCTTTGTGCTTGTTTGCTTGTGGAATGAGGAATTGTAGATGAGTGCCATCATTTAAAAACACTCAATTGTAAATCTGAATAAAAGTAAAAAAAAACAATTAAACTCAATAGACACACATTGGAGTTAAACGCCTTCTTCAGTATTCCCAGGGATCACTGAAGAGAAGACTGAGCCAAGACTTTTCCCTACAGAATGGTGCGTCGGTAGCTTATTCATTTTATGTTAATAACACACTGCAGTCAGGGTGTGCAGATTTTGTGTGATAGGCGCACACCTGAGGCTGTTTAAGGCATTCAGTGCGTGCACTTGTGGGAAGTAACATCTTCTAGCACCATCACATCTCCTAGCAGATATTTTATGCACGCAGAATATATTTAATCAAGCCTTTCTTCCACCGATACACACTCATACACAAAATATAGCCGGTTCTATTTGTCTTAGCACTGTCATATGATGTAGTACCATCTGGTATCCAACCACCTGCACCTCTTACATCAGAGCAATTTTGTGTGTAAGTAAAGTGACACTGTGTTATTAAAGCATATAAACATGCAGTTCTTAAACACTGTGCAGAAGTAAACTTTTTTCAGCACTAATGCATGGTGTGCTAACAAGGATATCAGTGAGTGTATTGCTAAGTTCTGCAAGTTAAATAGTTCTTTCAAAGAAGAGTTAATGATACCTACTTTAGGAAGTTTCAGTAAAGTCAACCTGTATATACATTTTTGTAAGTTAAATATTTTTCTGAAAGAAGAGATAATGGTATTAATTTTAGAAATTTTCAGTTAGTCAAGTTTATGTGCATATTTCTAGGCTGTACACAAACCACGTTTAAAAAAAAAAACGGAGAACACATCCTATTAATGAAACTGGAGAAAGAGAACTTAAAAGGGGATGCAACATAGTAAGGTTTTTTTTTTCCCTAAACCCAAAAGTGAAAATGTGGGCATATATTTTTTTTGGAAAAAAGGAGCACTTATAAATCTTTAGCCAGACGACGTCTCAAATAAAATTTTAAAAAGGAGTAGGGATATAACTTAATGCAAAAGGCCTTGAATTCAATTCCTAGAATGAGTGAGTGAGTAAATAAATAAATAAGATGACTCTCTCTGGCCTACAATAAATGTAAAGAGAAAAGCTTTAAAATAAATGTAAAGAGAAAAGCTTTAATACTCAGTTTAACAATTTCCAACAAACTTTTTTGACAACCAGTTAAGCTGAAAGTGGTGGTAAATTCATTTTGCTTTTGCAAAGCAAACATCAATCAGAACCATCCTCAGCAATGGTTCAGTATCTCCACAAACTAGCAAACCCTGTGTACTGGGCGGCCCTGGCCAGTCACTGTGGACATTAGGGCACTACTCAAGGCACCTGTCCTCAGGTAGAAACATGTCTGCCAACATACTGAAGTTTACCCTGAATATATTTGGTGACATTCAGCACTGGGATGGGGAAGTGAGTAAAGCTGATGGGACCTCTCTTCTGGAGCTCAGAGTGAGGTGGGTAAGGCATCTCTAGTGAGTAGTGGGCACCCTGCAGGGATGGGACTGTGATGGGATCAGCAGGGACCTCAGCAAGGGGCTGCTGTCCAAGCTGATGATAGACAAATACTTGTACCAGCAACTGTCAGAAGATCTGCAGACAGTACTGAGCTAGCTGTTCTTCAGAGGGAAAGACCAGCAAGAGCCTTCAGGCAGGAACAAAGCAGTAAAGAACATTAATAATACTATGAAGAAGTTGGGGAGAAAAAGTAAAGGGATCCTTAAAATCCTAGATTAGGAAATGCTGGTGTGGTCTGGCTGGCACTGAGTGGGTGGGGTGGTGGAGGCAGGGGCTGCCTGGGGCTGCGTTCTGTTGGGTGAAGGGAGAGCACAGGTGCGCACCAGTGCTTGTGACCCAGTTAATGCATAATGTAAACAGTAGGGTTCTGCTTTTAGTCCTCATAGCACATCCCAAAGAATATAATTCAAGGGTTGAGGCAGAAGGATTGTGAGTTTGAAGTCAGCCTGGGTAACTTAGCCAGTCTGGGTTTCAAAAGAAAAAGGATTTTGAGTGACTCTCGGCCCTGGAGGGCTTGCTTAGTGCGCACAAGGTCCCAGGTTTAATTCCCAATTTCTTAAACAAAAAAAGTAAAATATGATTAAGTTCTGGGTCTATAAGTGTTATCATTTAAAATATTTTTTATGGATAGTATTTAAGGATTGCGTGTGGGGATAGCTCAGTGGTAGAACAAAGATTTAACATGTGTGAAGTCTGGGTTTAAGTCCCAGCAATGCCAAATAAAATAAATAAAGGTATGTGTATGTGTAGTAGAGAGACACATAGTTTTTTTGTGCATCTAATTCTTTGCAGAGATAGTATTACCTTGCCATGATTATTAAGGATAATAATAAAGGATCTGACAATGAGTTGAAAAATTGATTAGTTTAAAAAAAAAAAGATTATTCTTGGTCCTTGGGTCACATTGAGAGATAAAATTAATGTCTCTATATTTGCACAAATTTTGTACTAGCAAAACTGCGGATTTAGGAAGTTCAACAGATTAACCTCCTCTGTTTCTAATATTAGATAAAGCAAGTATCTATCAACTTGTTGTTGCCTCTCTGTCCTTGGTATTTTAAGGATAATTTTGAAAAAAAAATATATATATATATATTTTTGTGTTTAAAGTAAAAAATTCCATACCTCAGAATCTTTTGGGGGAAGAAGCTTCACAGCAGAGCAGGTCTGACATGTGTTCATGGAAAGGTGTCAAATCCTGACCCATGCATGCCCCACCACCAGGAGCCAAGGGAATTATTTTGGAGGAAATGTTACTCAGGTGGGAGCCTGGAAGAGCCATCTAGTGGCCCCAGGGAAGGAGCAGGAGGTTTGTAGCTGGTGCTGGGCTGGGTGAAAGTTGGCATAGGATTGAATTTGCAGGGAAACAAGCTCAGTCTCCCAGGAGGAGGCACTAACAGTGCTCAGAGCTTTGTGAAGCACACAGTACATGTCATCGTATCCTAAGACACCGCCTTGAGCTCTGAGTACCAACACTACCTCCATCCTACTAACTCCATGATGGTATGCCAATTGCTTTGTTTTTCTAAATTATCATTTCCCAGTCTGTAAAACAAACAAACAAACAAACAAACAAACAACCACACATACAACTATCTTCACAGGATTTGTACCTCAGGTACTTGAGTTTCTAATGCTATTTGCTGACCATAGGACTGTACTTAGTTGACACAGGACAGAGCAGAAATGCCAGGGAGGGATCCTTATCCAGTGGTGGATGGTGGCATCTCATCTCCCTTGTGCCTCCATGGACTTATCTTCAGTGTACTTCTCACATTTTCTCAGATTTTCCTGCGGCGCAGATCCCCAGGTGCCCACAGTGGTAGGCTACATATTAGCGTACTTTCAGTTTTCTACTTCCAGCTGTTATAAATTTGAATTGGTCTTAACTGAAATTACTGAAATTAGCTCAAGTTTTTCAAGATAGGTAATTGTTTTTGGTGTTTACCAATATTTTGTTTAGGATTTTGTGTCTGTGTTCACAAGTAAGATAATCCTAGAATTTATCCAGTTTTTTTCAATTTCTACTGGCATTCGTATTATTATCACACTTAGCCTCATAAAATCAGCTCAAAGATTCCTTCTGTGAGTTTGTGTATGATTTGAATCATATTTTTGCTAAAGCTCTGATAAAATTCATTTATTAAACCTTCTAGAACTATGTACTTGATTTTCAAGGAAGAATTTTATGTACCATTTCATTTAATTAGTGTTATGGGACCATTGGAAATTTGTACAATTCTGAGCTGGGCTAATGTTTGATGGTTTCAGAGGAATTTGTTTGTTCCTCCAGTTTTCAGACAAAAAGTTGATCATCTTATTTATATTCCTAGAGTTTCTATGAGTGGTTCCCCTTTCTCATTTCCAATAATGTTTATTTGTACTATTCTTCTCTGCCTGATCATTCTAACCTGTTTTATCTTTTTAATATTTTTTGATTCAAGTTCCTCAGTTTTATCTTTCATTTGTAGTAATGTCTTCTATATATTACTTCTTTTTACTTTTCTTTTATGACTGTTCTCTTTCTTGTAATCTCTTAAACTACTTGTTTAGCTCATTACTTTTTAGATTTTTTAATAAAAAATTATACTTAAGGATATGCATCTGTCCTACGTAGATAACGTCTTCTATATCTCACAAGATTCAATGCCTGATATTTTGTTACTTTTCTGTAAAAGTGTTTTCTGATTGCCATGAGCTCTGAGTTATTTTTAAGCATTTTATGATTAACTTCTTAAGGTATATTTTTCTTTAAAGTTACTCTTTGTTATTAATTTTCAACTTAATTAAATTTTGCTTAGAGAAGATTACCTTTATGACATTACTTGAAATTACCATTTAGTATATTGTCACTTTTATAATATATTTTCAAAGAATGTATATATTTTCAAATAATTCTGGGATATATATATATATATATATATATATATTAGTACAGGTTTATTACTATCTATATTACAGTCTTACTGACTTGTCTGATTTACCAGTTACTGATATGATTAGTTGCAACTTCATATCATGATAGATGCATCCATTTTTATTAACGTTCTCTTAATTTTTGCTTTACATTGGTTGAAACTGTGTTATTAGATGCTTATAAGTTCAAAATTGTTATATGTTCCCCATAAACTTAAATTTTGACTCTTCTTTTGGTACCATGAGTCAAACTCAGGACCTGTGCTAACTGGGCAGGCATTGTGTCACTGAGCTATATTCCTGGAGCCATAAACTTAAATTATTTTCATAACATCTTTATATTAGAAATCATTAGCCATAGTCATTTAGTATAACTTTGCTTAAGAATCAATTTGCCAGATACTAACATAGTTTCTATTGATTTACATTTGCTTGATGGAACACTGTATAAGTTTTTAGTTCTACTTTTAGTTCTATAGTTTTTTCTAGGTTCATATCACAAACATGCATGAGCATATAAGTGTATATGGAACATGTATATAATAAACATTAACATGTATGTATATAACTTATATAGATAGTAATTTATAAAGATTTAGAAATCTGTATCTCTGTACTTTTAAATGTTCAACTTGAAAAATTTTTTCATATGACTAGAGAGATTAATTTCCTTAAATACATTGTAATTTTTGATGTATTTAAATTTAGTATTTTATAATTTTAAAAAATCTTGTGATATTTCTTCACTTTGCTTTTTGTTTCTTTTTATCTTCTTATCTTGAACAGATAGTCTTTTACTTTGATCAATATTTCATTTTTTTTAGTTACCCTAGAAATTTTCATATATATATTTTACCTAATAAGTTTAAAATTAATCAATATGTCCACCATTTATTCAAATAATGCAACTGAGGGCTTCTTTACTTCAAATAACTCTTTTGAATCCTAGACAATTTTCTGACATTAATAATTCTCCAAATTGGAGATTATTCTATCCACTTCTCAAATCATGGCTTTTGCGTGCCAGATTTTCATGTTGGATGATGGCTCCCTTCTTGAAGTATGTACTTTAGAAGACTCCTATAAGAGGATCTATTTGTATAGTCTTTCAGTTGTGTTTGTTTGAATATGATTGTTTTCTTTCTGCCATTTTAAAAGATATAATTGCTATCCCTTCATCTGTAGCTTGGTGGTCATTTTCATTTCTCTTTGCCTTTGGAGACAGTCCCACTAAACAATCCGCAGGCCTTTTTTGCTGGGTAGAAGGCAGCCATCATTTTACATTTCTTTTCAAATAATCTCTGCTTTTCAAATATTTTTGGTTACTTTTAAGTATCCTGCAGTTTTGCTATCATGCTTGCAAGATTTTATTGTATTTATTCTGACAGAAATTCATTGTGGTTCAGAAATGTGAGGAAATTTTCATACAATTTGAAATCATCCTCTGGAAATATAGTTGTTTCCCAATTCTTCCTAATAGTTATTTCTTGGATTTCTGTTAGTTGTGCCTGAAGCATTCTCATTGTATGTTTCATCTCTTTTGACTGCTTTAATATTTTAGTCTCTTATTTTCTTTCTGTTTGAGTTGAGGAATTTCACACTTAAAAGTAATCTGTGGTCTATCGGAGGTGTGATACTGTTGTCTTTTCCTTCTCTGCACTCTCTCTCACCCATTTGTTCTTTTTCCTTTTTTTCCCTCTTTTCTGTGTTTATTTATTTGTTTATTTTTGTGATATGGGGCATCGAACCCTGAATCTTTGCAATGAACTATGTCCTCATCCCCTTTTTACTTTCTATTTTGACCAAAGATCTTGCTACATTTCTAAGATGCCTTGAAGGGGTTGAACTTGTAACCCTCCTGACTCAGCCTCCCAGAGTGCTAGAATTAGTGGCCTCAGCCAGCATTTGTTCATTTTTAGAAAACATTCCCCCACTTGTCTGACAATTGCAGTTTTAAATGTGGTATTCCCGTATGCCTAGGATCTTGATCTATGGTATTTCTTGAGGATTAATTGAAGGCCTGTTGCCTCAGAAAAATTTGTACTTATTTCCACCAGTAAGAAACCCAGACCATTTTTAACTAAACTCTTAACTTTTCTTTTTGGAAGGCCACAAGGTAGGTAAATTCTAGTACCAAATCCATAAAAGAGCTAATTCTCCTCATAAGTTATTATTATTTCAATATAGGATCTTCACTCTGCACATCATTAGGCAAGTTTGTATCTTCTTCCAGAGCCCAGTGTAAGTCCTGTAGTTTCTTTCAGGTACTTTTGGTGAAGGTTTGTACTTACCCCTAGCTTTCTTTTCATCTCAGGCCTTTTTTGCCCACAGCCTAGGCTTCCCAGAGGGTAAGAGGTAGAATCTCCAAATCTTCCCAATTTGCATGGCCTCAGGCTTTGTCTCCATTCTTTTGGCTTAGCTAACTCAAGCCAGAGCTCCAGGGAACCAGCAATGGGCAGATGTTCTCAACATGTCTGTCAGCCTCCTGTCTTGCTTAACTATATATGTTATTTATTTATTACGTAATCATTTTGTTTTTGTTATTTTTTCTGTTATATGCGAAGGTGTCCTTTAGTTTTGCACTATTGAACCTAAATATTGGCAGCAAATGAAATCTGCCTAAAGGCTGGAAAAGCCTTACGTCTTTTCTGAAAAACCTCTTTCCAGAGATTACTGTACCAGCGGACAATCATCATGCACTTTTCTAGCCTAAAATCAATAGCGTGATGTCAACATGTACAACATATATTCGAAAAATACAGTGTCCAGTTCAAAATAAGCCATACAAAAATTGCAGTCTCCTACCAACAGGTCATTAGTAGATGCGACATTATTAATGTCTTCTAGAAAGATCTTCCTCCTGGAGCATACTGCATCTTTATAAAAATAAGAATGGGAAGAATATTTTCCAGCTATTCTTCAGACATAGAACTAACATCTAGAATTTACAAAGAACTCAAAAAAAGACCCCACCCCAGAAACAAAAGACCAAAGCAAAAAATGGGCAATTGAAATGAATAGACACTTCTCACAAGAAGTATAAATAGCCAGTAAGTATTTGAAAAAATGTTCAGTATCTATGGTCATTAGAGAAATGCAAATTAAAGCAACACAGATTCTACCTTATTCCAGAAAGAATGGCCATCGTCAGAAAAATAATAAATGATGGTGAGACTGGGGGTGGGGTTTCCACATCATTGGTGGTAATGTAGACTACTACAACCACTATGGAAATCTGGATTGAGATTCCTCAAAAAACTAACAATAGAAATTCCATTTGAAGCAGATATTATCTTTCTAGGTATCTTCCCAAAAGATTTAAAGACATCATATTATATATATATATATATATATATATACACACACACATATCTCCCATCAACAGAAGAATGTGGTATTTATACACAATGTAACGCTACTTTGCCATGAAGAAGGCATTTGTAGGAAAATAGATGCATCTTGAGACCATAATGTTAAAGTAAATTAGACACACAAGCTTGAATATTGTGTGGTTTCTCCTGTATGAGAAACCAAAATAGAAAGTAAAATAAAGGATTGACAATAGGAAACAAGGAGATAGATCTTTTCAAATGGGAAGGGGACCAATAGATGGAGGAAAAGGAGTGAAAAGATGAAAAAAGGACTAATATGTGTCATGTATAAGCACCAACTCCCAATGAGGAATGTAATCATTATGCACTGAACATGTACTAATAAAAATCAATTTGATAATATTTTATGCATTTATAAATGTACATATTGGGTAAAATCAATGATATGTGATACTTGCCTCAACTACCCAATCTCTGTTTTTGGTTCCATCAAGGAATTGCTATCACTTCTGTGTATTTAAGTATTGTTGAGGTATCACTGGTGGTGCAGTTTAAACATCTTGTTATTGTTGTTTGCTCTTAAATTCCAACTTACTAGAATTAAGTTTGGTGAGCACACGTATTTTATATGTATAGAATGCTTTTAAAAGGATATTCATTATGATTGCAAATCCTCTTGGAGGTAAGGCATGATGTGTTTTAAAGCACATAAACACAGATGCAGTGATATTTAATGCATTTCTTCAGTTACCTAAGATCATCATGTGGACACCTTTTCCTTGGTTCAAAATCTCAACATTACAGTGAGAGAAAGTACTACATTTTGCTGTTATGGGGCATTACTTTGTTTTAGGATGAATGAAAGGTTCATAATCTCCATGAGTTTAGTGACTTGAAGCAGAGAGCACTTGAGTTGGGCTGTGGTGATGCCCAAAGTTGCTGGAGTCCAGCTGCGGCAGGGCTCAGGGGTCCCAAAGGTGGTCAGGGAGTCGGCGAGTGAGAGACAGAAGACACTGCACACCAGTCTGTGAGTGAATCTGAATCTATTTTATTTTTTAGAAGCTGGAGTATATATTTGCTAACTTTTGGCAGTAACTTAAACCCCAAGCAGGAAGTGTCCCAGGCTTAGGGCCAGGCAAGGATAATCTTAAACAATATGTGTTAATTAACTTTTTTCACCTTTGTTAAACTTTAATCTTGTTACTTAATTAGCTTGCAAAAGCAAACATGCTATACCCTAGCCCCAATACTTCCTGTTCTATTTATATTGATTCTTTTCTTTGTTGGCCAGATTTTTCTGTCTTTCTTTTTAACATAGTTACATAATGTTTTTTATCCTCTGTTGATCTAATACAATAGGGTGGCCCATTCCTAGTTAATCTTTCCATGAAATTTAATTGATTACATTTGGCCCATTTTCCTTTGATATTAACTATTCTTTGCCCATGCTGATCATAAATCCCTGTGTAAGGCAGAGGGGGGGTCAGGCACTTGAGGTAAAAGGTTTCTTGGGGGCTTTAGTTTATAATTTCTGATAGAGAAACTTCCCTGGATCAAGGGCAGTTGTCTCACAGGAATTTTGTAAATCCTCCTCCATGAGCTCTTTCATTTGAAGCTTTTGTATAAACTCTCTCATACTACTCACAGAAGGTAAAATTTCACAATTAGCTTTCACAAAGGGGTTATCTAGAGGGTTTCTAGTAACTCCTCTGGAGTTTCTATTT